>CM076572.1:438377025-438535215 GCA_034641835.2 Pinus albicaulis | reverse complement strand
TTAATTTGAATCATCCAAGAATTTTTCATTCATGTAATGTATTGGAGGTTTTCCCCTTGAAGTGGCTTATTTATAAGGCGTTGATATCACTTTTCTTCTCTTTTTGGAGCTGGTTTCACAAAATTTGGTATCAGATCTTTGGATTCTAGGGTTTTCGCTACTCCAAACTAGTCATCGTGGCATATTCACAAAATTTCAGAGCTTGTTTCACAATATTTTCGGAGATATGATCTGTGGAAGTTAGGGCTTTTTGCAGGCTCCTGAATTTAACCTAAACAGGTCATCGCAGAATTTTCGCTATAAATTTTTTTCTACGATGATTCAGAAGCTGAAATTTTTGGAGAGCGAAGCCGAAATTCTAAGAAACATCGTCGCAAAATTTCATAGCTTGGTTCGCAATATTTTCGGAGATATGGTCTGTGGAAGTTAGGTCTTTTTCAGGCACCCGAATTTCATCTCAAAGAGTTTATCGTGGGAAAAGCTTCATAACTCTCTCTCTGAGCATCAGATTGGAATGCTGTAAAAAGTGGCTGCACAACACGGATTGTAGTTTCATGTCTATCAATTTTAGAGCCAAAGGAGGAAACAGGAAGACGTGGCAGGTCGTACAAGTTTTCTCTACTGAACCAGTCAATAATTGGGTCATTGTGTGAGATTGGACATATCTTTGTCTTGAAGAATCCAAATCAGGTCAGACCTGTGATATTTGAAAGAAGTTTTAGAGGGCTAATACAAGGCTGAATTTAAGATATTGAGGATATGCAATTATATAGATAATTCAAATTCAATATAGAGTTCCTTAAAAACAAGTAAAAGGTGTGTATTTTTTTTCCCGAATTACATAAGTCTTGTTTGAAGAATCAAGTTGAATTGATTCCAAGGGCATATTGTAGAATAGATATCAGTATTGGATTCTAAAATGGCCCCTAAAAATAATTCAACACCCATTAAGCCTTTAGAAAGCTCTACTATGACTCATGAAGACGAATAATGGCAACATGACATATCAAAATTACAAGAGCAAGTGCAACAAATTTCGCTCTCGCAAAGAGCAACAAAAAATGACATGGAAGTTTTGAAGAAAGGCGTGGAAACTAAGATGGATGGTTTGAAGAAAGGCGTGGAATCTAAGATAGATGGCATGGAATCTAAGATAGATGGCATGGAGGCTGGCATGGAATCTAAGATGGATGACATGGAAGCTAAGATCGATGAGAAAATGGAAAAAATGAAGAATGTTCTAAAAGCAGACATGGAAGGTTTGACAAAGTTGATACAAGAAACATTTCCTAATGGTGAAAAGATAGTAGAAGAACCTCATGATGAGAACAAAATAAATGTTAATCATGATTTCATAAACTCTAATATTGGCGGGAAGAACCACCATATTCCAAAAATGGATATGAGGAAGTTTGATGGAAAGGATCCTATAACATGGATACTACAGATGGAGCAATATTTTGATCTCCATAACGTGAAAAACACGCAAAAGGTACGCATTGCAACTTTACATTTAGAACAAAATACATTTGTATGGTATCAATGGCTTTGCTCCCGTAAAAAAATTGTCACTTGGTCAATTTTTACGGAGGAAACGATAGCACATTATGAGGATACAAAGAGCAACACCTTCTTTAGCCAATTGATAAATCTCAAACAAAAGGGTTTAGTGGGGGAGCACATTGAGGACTTCCAAGAATTGAATATAAGGGTAACTGATATTCCAGAGGAACACAGGATTGATCTCTTCATAGGTACTTTAAAGGATAACATCCAACATGAAGTTCGCGTTTTGGAACTTGATTCATTGGAGAAGGCATTCAGGTTGGCAAAAAAAATTGAATGTAAAATTATGGCGACAAGGAAGCCTACCACTCACTTCTATAAAGAGGGAAGTGTTGCTACTCCTAGATTTCCACAACCTACAAGGTTGACACCACAACAATTGGAAGAAAAAAGAGCAAAGGGCTTTGCTACAGTTGTGATAGAAAATACACTAAAGGTCATAAGTGTGCTGAGAAGAAATTATTTTACATAGATTGTGAAGAGGAAGAAGAAAATGAACAAGAAGAGGATATACACCAGGAACCAGCCCTAGAAGAGGAAGAAATGAGTCCGACCATATCGTGTAATGCATTGGCGGGAATTACCACTCCTCAAACTCTCAAGATAGAAGGACATATCAAGAATAAAAAGGTAATAGTGTTGATTGATTCAGGTAGCACCCATAATTTTATTCATTGTAAGGTAGCCAAGGAATTGAATTGTTTCCTATACCCAGCACCAGAATGTCAAGTGATGGTTGCAAATGGAGGAACTATAAATTGCTCTGGAAATTGCCATAATATCAAGCTAACCATGGGGGAATATGTATTGACTAGTCCAATGCTTGCCATTCCTATGGGAGGTGCTGATGTTGTACTAGGAGTACAATGGTTACAATCTTTGGGGACGGTAGCTTTTAATTTTCAAGGACTTTTCTTGAAATTTTTTTCAGAAGGAAAGGAAGTCAAATTACGGGGTATTGAAGGGAAGCCGGGAAGGATAATAAGCTCTAATGTCATGACAAAGCTTCTAAAGAAAGAACAACGAGGCGTAATTGCACAATTATGCTCACTAGACGTTTCAACATCAAAATCATCTATTTCGGCAGATCTCCAACAAGTCTTGGACAATCATTCCAAGGTGTTTGAAACTCCCAAAGGACTCCCACCTATTCGTGATCATGATCATGCTATTCATTTGATTCAGGAAGTGTTCCTCCAAACATCAGGCCTTATAGATATCCTTACTTCCAAAAGAGCGAAATTGAACGTATGATTGCAGAAATGTTAGAGGCGGGTATAATTCAACCTAGTCAAAGTTCTTTCTCTGCTCCTGTAGTATTGGTACACAAGGATGGATCATGGCGAATGTGTCCGGATTATAGGGAGCTCAATAAGCTCACCATTAAAGATAAATTTCCCATTCCTGTGATTGATGAATTATTGGATGAATTACATGGAGCAATTTATTTTACCAAGTTGGATCTTCGTTCAGGATATCATCGAATTAGAATGAAGACTGAAGATATTCCAAAAACAACATTTCGAACTCATGAGGGTCATTATGAATTTTTGGTCATGCCTTTTGGCCTTACCAATGCACCTTCTACATTTCAAGGGTTGATGAATTCCATTTTCAAACCCTTCCTTAGAAAATTTGTGCTAGTATTTTTGATGATATACTAATCTACAGCAGGTCTTGTAAGGATCATGTTCAACATGTTGACAAGGTGCTCAAACTATTGCAGGAGAAACAATTATATGCAAAAACATCCAAATGTTTCTTTGGAGTACAAGAGGTGGAATATCTGGGTCATATTGTATCTCACGAGGGTGTTAAGGTAGACCCTAACAAAATTAAATCCATTAAGGAATGGAAATTCCTCACAACCATAAAGGAGTTGCGAGGATTTCTCGGGTTAACAGGGTATTATCGAAAGTTTGTTAAGAATTATGGGAGAATGGCAGTACCTCTAACAACATTATTGAAGAAAGACACATTTTCATGGACTCCTAAAGCAACTAAGGCCTTTGAACATCAGAAAGAGGCAATGTGCCTAGCACCAGTCTTAGCTACGCCAGACTTCACAAAAACCTTTATTGTGGAATGTGATGCCTCAGGAAATGGAATTGGTGTTGTTTTAATGCAAGAAGCAAGACCCATTGCTTTTGAAAGTCGTCCAATCAAAGGGAAGTATTTACATAAACCTATTTATGAGAAGGAAATGTTAGCAATACTGCATGCACTAAAGAAATGGAGAAATTACCTAATGGGAAGACACTTCAAGGTAAAAACTGATCATGATAGTCTTAAACACTTTTTGGAACAAAGACTATCTTCAGAAGAGCAGCAAAATGGGTCACAAAGATGTTGGGTTATGACTTTGAAATAATCTACAAAAAAGGAAAGCTTAATGTTGTTGCAGATGCACTCTCAAGAAAGAATGAAGAGGTGGACGCATTGCTTTGTGCCATTTCTATTATCCAACCAGATTGGATAACCGAAGCAAGATATGAATGGAAGAAGGACAAAGATGTATGGACACTCATTCAAAAGTTGCAGCAAGATCCTAGTACATCTGATACATTTAGTTGGAAAAATGATTCCTTATGGTACAAAGATCGCTTATATCTTTATAAGAATTCCCAACTAAAACAAAAGATTCTTTTGGAATTGCACACTTCTCCTTTAGGAGGACACTCAGGATTTTTAAAAACTTACCACAGGGTGAAAAAATAATTTTTTTGGGATGGCCTTAAATCTGATATTCAAAAGTTTGTGGCGGAATGTTTGGTTTGCCAGCAGAATAAAGTGGAAACAATTAAGACCCCGGGACTTCTACAACCTTTATCCATTCCAAGTCAACGTTGGGATGAGATTTCAATGGATTTTATCACAGGTTTACCTAAGTCTGAAGGAAAGAGTGTCATCATGGTGGTAGTTGATAGACTTACCAAGTATGCACACTTTTGTGCATTATCTCATCCATTTAAAGCAAATACAGTTGCTACTACATTTATGGACACAATTCAAAAGCTACATGGAAACCCAAGGGTTATTGTGAGCGACAGAGATCCCATTTTTACTGGAAATTTTTGGACGAAGTTATTTTCTTGTTTAGGTACTCAATTAGCTCATAGCTCATCTTATCATCCTCAATCCGATGGTCAAACTGAGATAGTAAATAAATGTTTGGAAGGATATCTTTGTTGTTTTGTATCTGATAAACAAACACAATGGGTCAAGTGGTTACCTCTCGTTGAATGGTGGTATAACGCTTCCTTCCATACTGCAGCAAAAATGACCCCATTTATGGCACTTTATGGATATCATCCACCATCCATCACATCATCTTTAAGAGAAAATTCTAAGGTTCAAGCGGTGGAAGATCACATCGAGCATCAGCAAGAAGTTCTCCAACTCTTAAAGGATAACCTGAATTTGGCACAAAATCGAATGAAACAACAGGCAGATCAACATCGCGGCGAGAGAAGTTTTGATGTAGGAGATTGGGTATTTTTACGGCTACAACCATACAAACAAATGTCCCTCAAGCAAGCAAAGAAGGATAATAAATTATCGCCAAAGTACTATGGTCCTTACAAGGTGTTGCAAAAGATTGGTACTATGGCATACGAATTGGAGCTTCCTGCTTCTTCGCGAGTGCATCCAGTTTTCCATGTTTCATGCTTAAAGAAGGTTATAGGTGAAAATCTTCCAGTTCAAACAATATTTCCAGAACTTGATGAGGAAGGAAAAATCATATTGGAACCTGAAGCGATCACAGAAACAAGAACTCGACAGCTACGGAATCGATCAATTTCAGAGTATCTCATCAAGTGGAAGAACTTACCCACTGAAGATTCTACATGGGAGGATGAGAATTTTATACGGAAGCACCCGGAGCTACTCAAGTGTTGAGGACAACACTTTTTTGAAGGAGAGGGGCATGTTAGGTCCCTATATTACTAGTATAGTCCCTTATTGTTGTTAGTGTAACCCCCTTATTGTTATTATTGTACCCTTGTAACCCCCATTTTGTTATTATTGTGCCCTTAAATTATTATTGTTAGGTCGGTAGGATTACATTGTGGCCCACTAGGATTACATTATGGCCCCATGGACTCCTATATATAGAAAGGAGGTTTTGTAATTTGAATCATCCAAGAATTTTTCATTCATGTAATGTATTGGAGGTTGCCCCCTCAAAGTGGCTTATTTCTAAGGCGTTGATATCTCTTTTCTTCTCTTTTTGGAGCTGGTTTCACAACAATTAACCATATCTGACATAGAGTCTACTTTCATCATTTTAGAAACATGAGATGTATATTGGTTATTTTTCACAAGTTCGGTCAAGGGGATAGAGACTTTCAACTTAGATATTTCATTTTCTAAGCTAAACAGATCGGTTTGTTTATCTACCTCTTTTACAGCAGTGTCCCTCTTGTCGGGCTAGTATTTTGTTGCAGATTCTTTCTTTTTGCCTTATTTCTCTTTGTTTGGTGTACTTTTAGATTCTTGGTTGTTCTTGGTCTGATTTGTAGCTGCAGACTCCTTTCCCTTGTTTTGACTAGCTTGGGGATTTTGCCTAGGCTGAGTATATTTTTTCTGAGTTGTCCTGTTTTGGATAGGAGTGATAGGAACATCTCGGTTTCTCAATGAATATTGTCTCTGCTATGAACTAAGAGCATTAAGATAACCCCGTTGATAGTCATCAGATTGGACCTCGAACTCATCATCATTTTCAAGCATATAGTCCTCATCTTTCGGTAAGTCTATTTTCTCAATGTATTCTTCATCCTCTGTAAGGAAAACAGGTTGTCCATGTTCTATGAAAAAATGATTCTCTTCTACAATCTCTTCTTCCTCTTAAACCCCTTGAGCATAATTCTGCTACAAATGAGTGAAAATCTGTTGTTGTGTTGGCTTCTCTGGAGCTCTTTATTCCCTCTGTTTAATCCTAAACTAAGGTTGTTGTTACTGACCTCGGAAATTAGGATTTTGAACCTATGTCTCTGGTTTCCTTTCAGTGATAGACATTCTATCCACCATTCTCTCCATAGTCCTGATCAGAGTATCCAATTTGGAATTAGAGAATGTGGATGGTTCTTCCTTGATTGTCAGCTTTCTTTCACCTTTGGTCTTTGAATTTTTGATTGTCAATTTTGCTTTGACACTAAATACGTTTTTCTACATCTCCTTAAGTGTTGCAGGGCCTCTTTCTCAGAGATGATATGCCATATATGGATCAAAAGCATCTTGATAGTGCAAGAGAGACAAACCTAGAGGAGGCTTGATATCATTGGGGATTGATTTATATATCCGATTAGAGCGAGCAATAAAATCCTGAACAAACTCATTAGGATTTCTTTTTAAGTTGTCATATTTGGAAATAATCTGAAGTGGATTCTTTTTCACTTCCCAGTAACTATAAATGCATCATTTAACTACTCCGGATTTTCTATGGAATGGGCAGTCAAAGAACAGAACCATGTTTTTACATCCCCAAAGAAAATTTGGGCAATGATCCTCATTTTTGCATCATCAGCATCAATTTCTTCTAAATCAATGAAATCAGTGACCTTCACTAGGTGTTGTTTGGCATTAATCTTTGATTTTTCATAAAAGAGAGGAAGTATTTGACCATAGCCCTTTGTTAAGGGTGTAAGTTGACCACGTAAAACTAGAAGTGTAAATCTCGCCATGAACCCTGATGAGTGTGGCGCATGAGTAACAATGGAAGGGGTAGACTGAGAAGGTTTATGAGGAGGAAATGACGTAGAAGGGATGGGAGAGGTGAAAACAACTAATTGAGATGGTGTTGGAGTAAAAAAAGGCTCTTACTGATACTGGATGATATCTTTCTCAAATGTATATTGGAGCTGGTTTACTAATTTTTCAAGTTTATCAAACCGACTCTAGACTTTCCTATCAAAATCTGACTCAGATTTGGATTCTTCAGATAATGTGCTATCTTCAAGCTTTAGGGAATCAAATACAATTTTAGATAATGATTTAAATTCATTCAACCTCAAGGGATCAAACATTATTTCAAACAAGGAAGTTTCTGACTTTGATCTAAACAAAGATAATTCAAATTTCAGATCGAATGGAATATCTTCAAGGGATAATATTTTTGCAGTTAATGATGTAGAACTTACCAATGAAGATGGACCCGACTAAATTTCTGAGTGTTGAGATCTCTGCTTTCTGATGAGTTTCTCTAGATCTTCAACTGGAGAAGCTGGATGTGGATCGAGATTATATCTTGTGTATATTTTCGAAGCCATAATGTTCTTTTTTTTTCTACACCTCGCCTCTCTGCAACTTTGAATCAACCCTCACGAACACTAGGGCCTATCACCCACAGGCCTAAAATTATATGAAAAGTAATATTACACCCAAGGAAGATCTGTCACTTCATTCCCTGGCAACAATGCCAGAATGTTAGCACTCCACCAGTTCTCCGAAGGCTAAAAAGGAGACTGACAAAGGTGACCAGATACTACTTTAACCTAGTATCTAGCCCTACCAAGCTGAGAGGGCTCTCTCAATGAGATCACAGTCGAGGATTGACTGTGATATGAAGGATATTAAGCTAGATATGATAGGCTTAGGTATATTTTGAGAGTTTTAGGGTTGATGTTAGATCAGGGATGAAACCAAGTAGCTAGGTCTAGGTATCAAAGGGTTTACAGCTGCAAAAATATAAAGGAGCAAGGTATAAGTGGATCTATGATGGATTTAGGGTTTTGTTGGTTTAATGATGAGTCTGAAAAATTAGAGGGATTTAATGAGCATGTTCAATCATGAATTCATTAAAATGGAAGCATGAAACACAAGATGACATTTCCATATAAACAGAGCTAAATTAAGAGAATTCTACCTATGAACTGTAAGGAAAGCCACTGAAGATACAAGATATGAAAGAGGAGTTATATATCATTCAATAAAGACTATAACAGAGAATACACATGATCATAAAATCACTACACATGAATTCCTAGATAATAGTTGCAGCTGCATCCTTTGATTTCTGAATATGAAAGTGAAAGTACAAGCTATAATAGTTACAATCCTTTGATGTCCAACCAGTCAAATGACTCTGAAAATGAAATATATAGACCAAAAAAACATATCCCCTCTCTCAGGGGTCAAATCCATTAGTTTTGGAGTTGATTACATGATAAGCTCAACAAAACCCTAATGTCTAGTGGAGGTTAACAAATTCACGTCATCATAGGAAACTAGATACATTTGACCAATATTACATTAACAAGCATGTATCCACCCTAATTCACTACTTACCAGCTCAATTACACCTCATGACATCATAATTTATCAATTACATAGGTAAAAAGTCAAACTAGGTCAAACAGCCTGTGAAAATTGCCTTCTGGAGAAAGCATAGCCAAATCTAGAAAAAGCATAGCGAGTTGATGAAAATTGACTTTTGGATGCCTTTCAGGTGTCCAAACCATGATTTGAAAGATTCTATGGAAATATATGGATGTCTGTTGCATTACAGGCTCATAAAGCACTCAAAAAAGTGGCTCCTAGACCTCCAAATATTCATTCTCCCAAGAGTACTCAGAAAGCGTAGTGAAGCCTCCAAAAAGAGGGCAGAAAGGTGTTTTTTTGCATGTTTTTGGGCATTTTGACCCTCCAAAAGTGGCTGACATGGCTCAACCGCTGACTAGAATTGATGTACTCATCAAGAGGAATCCAAAAATGCTTATTTTTCCTCCAATGGACCCCACCAACAAAAGCGTAGCGTGGCCCATGCTACGCTTTTTCCAGTCTCACTAGTTTTCTGAATTTCCAATTTTGACCAAAATTTCTATAAAAAAAAACATTTGCTCCAAAACTTCTCAAAATTGGTCAAGAGGTGCCTCATAAGGTATGTTATGCCACTAGTAAAGAATCAACAAGTATCTCCAAGTTGTCCTTCTCCTTTTGACTTTTTAGGGTTTCCTTCAGTTTGGATTGCAATTGTTTGACTTTGACATTGCAAATCTAATTTCTGAAGAGCTTCTCGGATTATCCACAGTATCACAAAACATTTGTCGACGTTTCGAATCCCAACGGGGATCCATCTTCAGGACAATTGGAATGAAGAAATTGAAGAAGGGTCAAAATTCATTAATGGTGAAGAAGGGTAGCGTAAGACAAGAGTCGACCAGAGAAATTTATATTTAATTTTTTAATTTTTAATTTTTAATTTTAATTTTAATTATAAATTTAATAATTTACATACAAGAATTAATTTATTTTATCAATAATAATAAACTTATTAAATTTAATGTTTATTAAAAAGTTTATTATTTCAAAGTTTTTTAAAAAGTCAAATTCATTTTTGTATAATGTTTATGGTTCTTAATTTAATAAATAAATTTAATTTTTAATTTTTAATTTAAGAAATTAATTTAATCTCATTTATATTTTAATTTAATTTAATTTTATATTTTAATAAATTAAAAAGTAACTAATTATTTTTGTATTGACCTACTTATTTTAAAATTATAATTTTATTTCTTTAATCATGTATATTAATATTATTGTATAAACTATGATTATTATTTCATCTAAAATAATACTAATTTATGAAATAATTTTATTTTTATAACTAAAATAAACCTTTTAATTTATGTATAATGTTCATGGTTTTTAATTTAATAAATAAATTTAATTTGTAATTTAATAATTTAATTTAATTTAATTTAATTTATATTTTAATTTAATTTAATTTTATATTTTAATAAATTAAAAAGTAACTAATTATAATTGTATTGACTTACTAATTTTAAAATTATTATTTTATTTCATTAATCATGTTTATTAATATTATAGTATAAACTGATTACTAATTAAAAAAAGTTTCTGCCTCCTGCTGCGTTCTGCTGCTCTGCGTGCATCTTGAGCCTGGGCTACTACCCTCTCGGTCGTCCCTGCACTGATCCTGGGCCTCACGCCCTCAGGGACTCACAGAGCTGCTTGGATCTGCTCTTTATCTTTCTGCTCCAACCTCGAATCGCCCGGCTGGCTCTTCATTCGGCCTCCCCTTTCTGGATCTGCTTGGATCCGCCCCCCCCTGTCTGTTCTTACCTCGGGGCCTCAATCTGCTGGATATGATTGGATCCATTCCAAATTTTCTTCGGCTCTGAGTTGCTATGCCTCCTGCTGTTGCATAGCGCAGATTGGGTTTGTTGCAGCTGACCAGATCTGCTCGCCTCTTGACCATGGATACCCAGGCCTCGCCCCTCGCCCCTTCGCAGTCTTCTCCCCCTGACGCTGAAGTTGCCTTCTCTTCATTGCTAGCTTCTTTGCCTAAGAAGAAGAAGTCTGAAGCCGCCAAATTTTTCAAAAAGCTTGCTAATGTTCCAGAGGTAAAACTTCCTCCTGAGGGCCCGATCCAGGTCGCTTTTCCCATAGCAGATCGAGCTTTGGTGGGTCAATTCACGGGTCTTTGGCCCTTGCCAAAATCAACAGAGAACTGGGTTGTCAAGAACTGGATCCCGCTGATCAAGAACAAAGTGACTTCATACTTCTTGGGAAGAGGCTACTTCCTGTTTGAGTTCAACACTAAGGAGGACAAAGACTTGATATTCAGGAATGGGCCCTATTTCATGGGACCCCAGGGTCTCTATCTCAACAAATGGACCCCTGACTTCGATCCCGCCATGGATGTCCCGATGGCAGTCCCTGTCTGGGTTCGGCTTCCAAATCTCCCAGTGCACTGCTGGAACTGGGATTCCCTTAAACATATATGCAATGCCTTGGGAAAGTTCATTGACAGAGAAAACAACAATGACTAGTATGACTGTGCTCGAATATGTGTCGAGGTAGACTTAGAGGTGGGACTTCCAGAGGCTATCAAAATAAATGTTGACAGTTGGACGCAAGTGCAAGTGCTGGATTACAAGCAGCTCCCTTTCAAATGCTGTAAATGTCATATTTACGAACATTTTTCTAAAGGGTGTCCGAACAAAGGGGAAGCAGAGAAATGGAAAGACGACGATTGGAATCAAGTTAAGAGGCCAAAGACCTCTCACAAGAAATCTGGGGCCCCAAATGGCCAAGGCCACCAGCCTGCCTCCGCCCAAAATGGACCTCCGCCAAAAAGTCAAGAAAACAAGTATGAGATCTTAAGCTCTGCAGAAGAGGTTCCACAAGAAGAGGATAGGCAAGATAAAACCTCAGAAAAAAGGACCTTAGCAGGATCAAGACCTGAAGAAAGTGCTACAACAAGAAATAAGGAAAAACAAACAGAAGCCTCCGAGGAGGAACAAGACTCGGAGGAGTCAGAGGAGGAAGGAGAAATAGGAGATACGCGGACATCGATCAGAAGATCTTCAAGGGGCCGCAAATCTGCTAGAGAAAAGAGAGATCAGGAAACCTACAAAGACAAGCTTCAGGGTAGTCAGCCCACTTTGGAGAAACTCCTTGGCAAAAATCTGAAGATGTCCAAAAACCAAGCACAGGGCTCCAAGGGGGCCCATCATCATAAAAATAAATGATGAAGATTGTCTCCTGGAATTGCAGAGGAATGGGGAGTAAAGTGAAAGAAGAAGCAACGAGAAGCCTTATAAGAAGAGAATCCCCAGATATTCTTCTGATTCAGGAGACCAAAATGGAGGGCAATGAGTTTCTCCAAACCAGTAAAAAAATTTGGAAGGGAGGCAGAGGTCAAGCAGTTTTAGCACGGGGAGCCTCTGGGGGGCTGGGCTCTCTCTGGAATTATTCCAAGTATATGTTGGTCACAGAGATCCATAATACCCACTGGTTTTTCCTGAAGTTACAACCTGTGAACTCGAGGGAGACAATTGTTGGAGTCAGAAAAATTTGAAAACATCATTGTTGCAGGAGATTTAAATCTTACTCTGCGCATGGAGGAAAAGCAAGGAGGCACTATCATAAGGGATCTAGCAAGGGAGTGGGTGGAGGATCCCATGCAGGACTGGGATCTGCTCGATATCTCTCCAGAAAATGGTAAGTACACCTGGTTCAATAAGAGAATAGGTCCCGGCCATATTGCTGCTAGACTTGATAGATGTTTGGTGCAGAGCTCTTTCCTTTTGTTGGGCTTAGAATCCAGAATGCATATCCTTCCTTGCAGTGTTTCAGATCATAAGCCTATTATGCTTTAGATTCTGGATCACAAGGATCTAGGCCCCATTCCTTTCAGATTCAATCCACTCTGGGTCAAGGAACCTGAGTTTCTGAATTTGGTTCAGGACAGTTGGAAATCGTCGGTGAAGGGTTCACCTTTCTTCATCTGGGAAGAAAAGCTTAGAAGACTTAAAGTTGTTCTCAAATCTTGGGCCAAGTCCCTCCCCAACCCTACAAAAGAGAGAAAGCAGGCCCAAGACAAACTTGCCCAGCATCATGCCCAAAGTGAAGATGTAGAAATCACTAAAGAAGTGTTAGATAAGGAAGTTGAGCTACAATAAATTTTCCATAAAGCTTGCCTTTCGGAGGAAAAGCATTGGAGACAAAAGTCTAGGAGCTTATGGCTTAAAGCAGGAGACAGAAACTTTGCCTTCTTCCACAAACAAGCTCAAGCTAGAAAGAGCTTCAACTCTATTGCAGAAATCAAGGAAGGAAACTCAACTCACAAAGATTTTGGGAGCATCAAGAAAGCAGCTTTCAATCACTTCAAAAATCTGTATAGTGAAGAAGGAGTGACTGACCCAAACTCCAAATTCCTGGAGGCAGTTCCTTCTAAGATCTCCCCTTTAATGAATCAGCACCTTGAAGCTAAGATCACTATAAAAGAAATAAAATATGTCATCACCGACATGGAGCCCGACAAAGCCCCAGGCTCGAATGGCTACACTGCGAGATTCCTCCAAACCTATTGGAAGATAGTGGAGAAAGACCTCTACAAAATGATGTTGAAATCTCAAAATTGTCAGAAAATAGGGGGCAGCACTAACTCTGCCTTCCTTGCCCTCATTCCCAAGGAAAAGAGCGCAAAGGCATTCAATTGGTTCCGCCCCATCTCTCTTTGTAACATTGGATATAAATTAATCACAAAGGTGATCGCAAATAGACCAAAAGGCATCCTCCCTGACATCATTTCGGAGAATCAAGGTGGGTTTGTTCAGGGGAGACAGCTTGCTGACAATTTCATCCTATTTCAAGAGGTGATTCATTTGAGTCAACAGTGCAAAGAGAAAGGTATGGTAATTAAACTAGACTTGGAAAATGCTTTTGATCGTGTTAGACTTAGTTTTCTTTGGGAAGTCTTGCATAAATTTGGCTTTGGAACGAGCTTTATCAATTGGATTCGAGCTTGTATAGTCGATCCCTAGATCGCTCCCTTGGTGAACAGGAGAGCTGCTGACTTTTTCAAAGCTTCAAGAGGGCTTAGGCAGGGTTGCCCCCTCTCTCCGCTTCTCTTTGTCCTCCATGTTTCTGTCCTGAGTTTCTATCTAGATCAGAAACTGGTTGATCAAGAGATCTTGGGGCTCAACATTGCCAGAGGGGTTAAAAATGTAAATCACACACTGTTTGCTGATGATACCCTCTTGTTAGGGGCTGCCTCTGTCTGTTCTGCCTTAAGGTTCAAGGAAGTTTTGGATGATTACAGTGAAGGTACAGGAAGCAGTCTAAACAAAGGTAAATGAAAATTCTTTTGTTGGAATATCTCTGCCTCCATTCTCTCTGCCATCTCCAGAATTCTTGGCTTTTCTGCCTCCCTCAGTTGGTCCTCTTTTACCTATCTGGGCCTTCCTATCTTCCGTAAATTGGCTTATAGCAGAGACTGGATCCCTCTGTTGGATAAATTCAAGGCAAAAATTCAAACATGGGGATTCTCATGGTTAAATCTCATTGGCAAAACTGTTCTCATCAAATCCGTTCTCAGTAGTCTCCCCATCTTTCAATTCTCTATAATCCTAGCTCCTATTGGCATCATCAAGAAAATGGAAGCCTTCATACGCAAATTCTTCTGGAAAGGTGGCAATCACAATGACAGGAAAATCCCTTTGGTAAGCTGGGATAAAATTTGTAAGCCTCTGAATGAAGGAGGCCTAAATTTCAAAGATCTCAGACTCCAAAATACAGTCGTGGGAGCCAAGATTTTCTGGAGAATCATTGGTCCTCACCCAAGCTGGGCGCAAAGAGCCTTATGGAGGAAGTACTTCACGGGGACGCGGAAAAGATGTCTAGACAATCCACTGCCCACCACTAGATCGCAACTTGTTAAACTCTGTCACAAAGCAGCTCCTTTAATTAAACACGGAGCGTACTGGATACCTGGCAATGGTAAAGAAGTCAAGATATGGGATGACAACATCATGATGCATCCCCCACTGTCGAGCTTCAGTTCACTGCAAGCGCTACGATCGTGGTTGGACAGAGCTGGCTACGTTACACTATGGGACATTTCGCTGTGGGCTGGAAGAAATTGGCTGCATTGGAACCTATTGCCTATTCCCCATGAGCTGAATCAAGAACGCAATCTATTCCTCACACTGCTGAATGGTAAGGCGCCTCTGCGCGTTGGGAGGAAGGACGCTCGTGGTTGGGGGGCCACCCCAGGGCTGTACACAGTAGCACAGGGGTACAAAAATCTGCAAGAGCGTCCACACGTCCCTCTAGACCCTGCTGTGTGGAAGGGTCTTTGGAAATACAAGACCGTGCCAAAGGTGGATTCCTTTTGCTAGATGTTATGCCACAAAGGAATTCTTACAGTCACGCTGCCATTTGTGCTGTGACAGTGAATAAAACGCTAAGCACAATATGTTAGACTGCAAATACTCAAAAGAAATCTGGCAGAATCTCTTGAGCCATTAGAAAAGATTTTTCACCTTACCATTAACTATCTCTGATTTATTTTCAAACTGGCGAAACTTCTATCCAGAATCGCTCCCAAAAAACGAAAGTTTTAACGCTGCATGGCTCTCCTTGCCAAAGTTTATCTGCTAGAAAATTTGGCTTGAGAGAAATAGAAGAGTCTTCAGAGATGAAAGCTTAAAATCGCAGTTCACCATCATCAAAATAAAAAGCCTATGGAAAGAAATTTTGGGTGAGCACTTGTCGAACTCGAATCTAAGTCAGCAGGACTTAGACTGGGGCGCTTCGTTGGATCTCCAATTCTCTGGAGAAACAAGGCATCATAAAGATACAAAAGAGTGGCAATTCAGAGGGAAGGAGAACGAACTATCTTATTTGCTCATCAGGCAATCTAGATTGACTCTGTTCTTCGATGGGGCAACAAAAGCTAACCTCGGATTGGCTAGGGCAGGAGGAATTATACAAAACAAGGAGGGCAGAATTGTGACTAAGTTCGCTTGGGGATTAGGGCATTCCACCAGCATCCAAGCTGAAGCCTTGGCACTTTTGCAAGGTCTCAAACAAGCCAAGGCCATTGGCCTAACAGATGTAAATATTATAGGAGACTCTCAGTCCATTATTAAAGTCTTATTGGAGGATTCCTCTCCTACATATCTTAGATTGGCAAGAGTGGTCTCAAGAATCAGAATCCTAGTGAAATCTCTTAAGATTGCAAATTTCCTTCATGTTTTGAGGGGGAATAATAAAGAAGCTGACCTGGAAGCCAACAGAGCAGTGCCACTTCCTGCTGGCTCTCTCTTGAAAGACGGAATTGAGGAGTGGGATTCCATACCATAAAATTGATTCATGTTTTACTGCATTATACTAAAACAGTTTGTTTGTGTATTCAAGATAGGAAAAATAACAGAGATAGATTCTCTAGTTTCGAGTAAGAAATGTGGGTTTCCAAATTTTTGGGCCTATGAACAACTAGTGGAAGAAAGTCCAAGGGCTTTGCCCGACTTATTGTAACTGGTAAAAGGCATTTTGGCCGAATATCTAATATAAATCCATACATGTTTTTGTAAAAAAAAAATATTATAGTATAAACTACAATTATTATATAGTACTAATTTATGAAATGATTTTAATTATATAACTAAAATAAACTAAATGATTACTAATAAATATTTATATTTGTTTAAAATGTAAATAAATATTAATATAGTAGATAATTATTTGATTTAATACGTTAGTTATATTTATTGCTAATTCTTCTAAATAATATTAAAGTTAATTTTAGGAATTAATTCTCATAATTTGTAAAAAGTTAATTATTAATTATCATTAGTTAATATTTTAATATAATAAATATTAGTCTAATAAAATTAATAATGTTAGGATGAAAATAAGTATTTTCTAATAATAATTATTTATTTATTTATTTATTTTTATTTTTTACAAATAAAATAAAAATTAATTAATGAAAATAATTATTAAAAGTAAGTTCCTTATTTGCTTAAACCATCACTAAGGAAAGGGACAAACCTGAGACTATTTATAGTTTTTCAGGTAAATAGTCTCAGGTTTGTCCCTTTCCTTAGTGATGGTTTAAACAAATAAGGAACTTACTTTTAATAATTATTCGCATTCATTAATTTTTATTTTATTTTTAAAAAATAAAATTTAATTAATTTATTAATAATTATTATTAGCAAATACTTATTTTCATCCTAAATTTATTAATTTTATTAGATTAAAATATTAACTAATGATAATTAATAATTAATTTTTTACCCCCGGATGCGGGTGCAAGTGTAGTTAATGGGGGCGATTGGACGCAAGGCAATCAGACGGGAGGCCACATGCCATCCCTCATGGAACCATTGTGCCCACCTGACCGCAGTTAATACCCCCGCCTGCTCTTTATGGCATTTGATATGGAGACGATTCTCAATACAGAAGTTGATGTTCGAGGCAGCCTCGACTGCCGCAACAGCATTTCGCATTGGATTTACAGGTCTGGTCATTCAATGCGGAGGTTTGATTGTTGCAGGAACAGGTTGTTATATGCTATGGCTCCGCTCGCCCCTACGCCGATGAATTCGTGGTGTAATTCTGTTCAGGACAGAGCCAGAGAGCGCACCACCACTGGGAAGCGTAGTTGCCATACCTGTTGCTTGGAGCCCGCTGACAGTCTTCACATTTCTATAGCAGGCTCTTGCTTGTCTGCAACGGTGGTTCTGGGCATTCCACCTGCGTCGAACCCTGTCAGTACTCAGTCGCTTCAGAGCTCCATCTCCTTTACAGCTGCAAAAATGCCAAGGCTACAGCAGAGGATGCGGTGCAGGAGGGGGTCTTCTCGTTCGGCCAGAAGGCATTCGCCCTCCATTTCTACTTCCCCGTCAGATACCTCCGCGCCCTCAGGCAGCCTCCCACGCCTCTTCCATGGTCGCTTGCTCCGCTCAGGCCGCAGGCTTGACTCGCCTTCAGGTGATGCACTGCCTGCTCAGTCCCATACAACCCTCTTCTCCTTTGATTGTGCACTCAACAGACCAAGAATAACTGTCGCCATCTCTGTTGTCTTCCTGGAGGAGCCCCTGCCTGAGAATCCGCCGGAAGAGCAGGCTCCTGTCGACGGCGCACATTTGGAAGCGGTGCAGCAAGACTCGAGGGGACAGCCTAGCGAGACCAGGGAGATTTTGCAGGAGGACTTAGGACGCGTTCAGGCAAATTTCATAGAAACTCCCTCAGCTGTCCACTTCAACGCAGAACTCTCCCATGCTCAAGGCGAACCAGAAGAATACGGATGCAAGATCGAGGAGGTTGCTCCTGATGAGTAATTCGGTCCTCTTTTCTTGTCTCTTTTGTTTTTTCTCTGCCCTCTCTGAGGGAGTGTTTTGTTGTTTTAATGTTTCCTTCAACTCTGGTCCAATTTTTGTCAATGACCAGTCTCAGTCTTTACAGCAGTCCAGTTTTGTTAGGGTCCAGTGTTACAGCTATATAATGTCTATGTTCCTAGTTTTAAGTCAAAGACATTCCAGTCCGATCCCCTGCGTGGGATTTTTTCAGTTGGTGGTTCCTCAAGCTGGTTTCCCTCTAGCAGGGCAGCGAAAAACTAGTCTCTGTCAGTTCAAATTGCCTCCTCGTAGGCACTGTTATGGCCTTAGCCAGATGTACTATATTTTTCACTGTTAATAGATTACTCTAACTTAGAAAAAAAAAAATTAATTTTTTACAAATTATTAATACAAAAATGAGAATTAATTCCTAAAATTAACTTTAATATTATTTAGAAGAATTAGCAATAAACATAACTAATGTATTAAATCAAATAATTATCTACTATATTAATATTTATTTACATTTTAAACAAATATTAATACTTATTAGTAATCATTTGGTTTATTTTAGTTATATAATTAAAATTATTTCATAAAATAGTATTATATAATAATCATAGTTTATACAATAATAATAATAAACATGATTAATGAAATCAAATAATAATTTTAAAATTAGTAAGTCAATACTTACTAGTAATCATTAAAATCATTTGGTTTATTTTAGTTATATAATTAAAATCATTTCATAAATTAGTATTATATAATAATCATAGTTTATACAATAATGTTAATAAACATGATTAATGAAATAAAATAATAATTTTAAAATTAGTAAGTCAATACAATTATAATTAGTTATTTTTTAATTTATTAAAAAAAAAAAAAAAAAAAAAAATCTAAGTAAGAGTAAGATTTATTAATAAAACATACATTACATGGAGGCTCTGGCCTCTGCAGTTCTGGCTTGTATCAGTGGCATTTTGTCATCAAAAAAGCAAAAATGGAGCTGCCCACGCAGGGAAACCAGCCCAGATAGAGTTTGAAACGTTGCCTCGAGGGAGGAAACCAGCGTCATACAAACATGAGTAATTGTTCCAAACATAGAAGTAAGCAGATAGAAAAACTAAGAAGCTAGTATCCTTAAACTAAAAAAGACCTTTAGACCTGTAATTCTAAGTGTCATGAGGAGCAAGAGGTGGTTCCTTGACAATAAGACATCTATACTCATCATCTTCAGCATGCTGGGAGTCTGGTGCAACCTGTTGAGGTGCCGTGGCATCGTCACCTATTCCCCCGTCTTGCTTGCGCTGCTCCTTGTAGTATCCCGAGCTGTTACCGCTGTTCGAACACGACTTGTGCCTGGCAGTAACCTGTTGTGTCTTCACTGCTTCAGAAGGGCCATCGCCAGTCACCTTGCGAAAGGATACCGAGATGGTGGCAACGACGAGAGGGCAATTGGAGGTACACTGAAATTGAAATTGAGCAAAGGTGGGGGTCTGCAAAGAGGCAGAGGGGGTCAAGCGAGGCAGTGGATGCGTCGAAGGCTCAGAGATAGCGGGTCCAGCTGAGGAACTGAACAAATGACCACGACCACTGCGAGTGTTGGGGTATCTGCCCCAAGAGTGCTCGAGGGAGGAGGACGAGGAGCTGGACAAGGAGGAGGGGAGCGGTCGAGAGGCGCAGCCCCTACTGCTACCACGCTAGCATCGCATGCGATGCCTTAGACGGGGAATGTTGGCACAGTAGGGATGGAAGACGCGTTGAGCAGAGGAAGAGGCAAGGCTGGCAGGAGAAAACTGAGAAGCGGAGAACAAATTGAGGCCGAAGGAAACCGAGAAGCGCAAATGGAAAAGGAGACTCTGAGAGTAGTGGTGGCCCGGAAGGAATTTGATACAGCTGCTGAGACTACAGCGTCGGCCAGTCAATGTGCGAGAGTTTGGCTCCGCAACCACAGCGGAGCAGCAGCTTCGCAGGGGGGATGACTGGAGCGGCATAGAATCAGCAAACGGGAGTTGGAGCTTCGCAGGGGGACGAAAGGCATAGCCAGAGGGCCGAAGAGTATAACCAGACGAACGAACAAGGAGCGGCATTTTGATGTGAAGGGTGCAACCTCGTCAAATGGAGTAGAGTAAATGCCGCTCGGGGTGACGGCCAAGGTTCATAGATGCAGTTGAATGCCATAGGTGTGGCTTGTGGGTGGCCATGTGGCCTTGCCATGCGCCAGCCCACAGGCCTCTCTCTGTATAATCATTTTTAAACACCCACATCCGGGGATTAAAATATAAAATTAAATTAAATTAGTTTATTAAATTAAAAATTAAATTTATTTATTAAATTAAAAACCATAAACATTATACATAAATTAAAAGGTTTATTTTAGTTATAAAAATAAAATTATTTCATAAATTAGTATTATTTTAGATAAAATAATAATCATAGTTTATACAATAATATTAATATACATGATTAAAGAAATTAAATTATAATTTTAAAATAAGTAGGTCAATACAAAAATAATTAGTTACTTTTTAATTTATTAAAATATAAATTAAATTAAATTAAAATATAAATTAGATTAAATTAATTTATTAAATTAAAAATTAAAAATTAAATTTATTTATTAAATTGAAAACCATAAACATTATACATAAATTAAAATGAAAAATGAATTTGACTTTTTAAAAAACTTTGAAATAATAAACATTAAATTTAATAAGTTTATTATTATTGATAAAATAAATTAATTCTTATATGTAAATTATTAAATTTATAATTAAAATTAAAATTAAAAATTAAAAAATTAAATATAAATTTCTCTGGTCGGCTCTTGTTTTACCCTACCCTTCTTCATTATTAATGAATTTTGACCCTTCTTCAATTTCTTCATTCCAATTGTCCTGAAGATGGATCCCCGTTGGGATTTGAAACGTCGACAAATGTTTCGTGATACTGTGGATAATCCAGGAAGCTCTTCAGAAAATGATAACCACGGGAACTTGAAAACCAAAAATCTGATTTCTTGCATAGTAGTGGTCAGCCATGTGTTTTTGCATATTGTTGTCCCTATTGGGCTTGTCAAGGAACTTCTCCAAGTGAAAATTGACTTTCTCAATCCAAAACTCCTTGTTTTCATTGATTTCCATAGTTATTCTTTCTTTAAAAGTCAGCTCCTCATCTTGTGGATTTTTCTCTCTTTCTTTTTGCAATGCTCTTCTGAGACCCATGGTCCTTGGCCTCTTCCTTGTTACATGCTCTTCATGCTTCCCTGAATCTTCAATTTCAACCGATGCTTTACCTTTCACATCATGCATACTAGCCTCAAACTGACTTTTCTCTAAAGAAAATTGTTTTGCCTTCAGCTGATTTTTTTCTTGCTCTAGGAAGGAAATGATGAAATTAGCCCTTGCTAAGTTGTCTTTGAGCTCTTTGATATGAGCATCTTTGTCCTTGATGATTCTCTCTAGGTTATCATGCTCTTCAATGGCCTCCAAGTCTACTAATTCAAAGTCATGCTCCTCATCAAGCATAGATGTCTCATGTTGTAATGGTGTTTCTTGCTCTGTTGATTTGGGCTTGGCCCCTTCCTCAATCTGAGGAGAAAACACAAACCTTCTGCCTCTCTGGTATGTCTTAGTGACATCAATCTTCCTCCTCAATGAAACTGTGCTAGGTGAGCCAACCTCCACGTCTATAAGGTGTTGATGGTGTTGATGGTGCTGATGGTGAACTAGGTCTAGTGCTAGGGCATGAAGGTTTCCCAAGTGATGCTCTTCTACTCAAGCTGGTGTAAAATAATGATTTTGATCAGAGCATGGTGGAATATTTTGCTTTCAATACTCTACTTATGTTGTACCTTTTCTGCCATCTTTTCCAAATTTCATGTAGAGGTAATAGGGCAAATTGAGTGGCTTTACCCCTGTGAAATGCATAAGTCTGACATGATACGCAGATAATCTATAAAATATTCCCTCACAGGTTAAGTACTTCATGATGATTTTCATGAGTGGTGTATACTTCTCAAGGAGGTTCCCAATAGGAAAAATCTTCTTCATGTGTTGTTTATAATGTCTTATGAGATAGGGATGGTAATTGTGAAGGTCTAGGCCTTGATTATTAAACCATTTTTCACCATGATTAGGTATCCTTGTGGCCTTAGCTACTATATTAGTTGATATAGTGAAAGAAACCCCTGAAATTGTTACTTTGTCCCTTTTAAGTTGAGTGGCAAACAATTTGGTCAATGTAGCAATGTATTTGACTCTCTCAACTAGTTCACAAAAAGGAAGACACCCTACGGCTTGAAAACAATGCTTGGATAGTGGTGTAGACATCATTTCAAGAGTAATTAAGGGCTCATGTCTTATAACTTGGCCTCCTTTGTTATAATATTTCTTCTCCAACATTTAGTTGTTTACAAGGGGGAAAACCCTAATATTACAAACCAGGGGAAGGGAGAAAAGGGATAGAATGAGTGGGTTAGGGAAGGGAGATGGGAGTAGGAAAATTTAGGGAGATGGACAGGGGTTTTAGGAAGCTTAGGAAATTAAATGGAGTTAAATGAGTGAGAGAATTGGGCTAGGAAAGTTTTACATAGTCCTAGCTAGGAAAGTTGCCCAAAATGGAAGAATTAGGCTAGGGTTTAGGGTTTGGGACTTAGGAAATGGGAATGAGGGGGTGTGAAGGCTATGGGAGATTATTTTGGGTATGAGGGAGGGTAACAGTCTATGGGAGAGTGTTTTTGTCTCGAAAAACTTGAAAAATAGGGCTAGCCACTAAAACATAGCATAGAGGCCAATGGAGGGTTTTTACACTAAAATTATGAAATTGAGCTGCAAGGAGGGGTTTTTTGAGGTGTAACTTACTTTTTCACTGATTCTAGACACATTGAAAACCTTCATACACCTCCAGACCTTGTTTTGATGCCTCTAGGAGATAAAACACAACGTTGGGAAGAAGGCATGGCGTGGAGGGAAGAAAGCGCAACATGGCTACTTTTGGCACCAAATTTGGAGTGTTTTTTACTTGAATTTTCTGAATTTTCACTTGGTGATGGATTAGAGATCTTCTTCAACGAGGTGAATGAGAAAATGATATTTATTTAGTCTTTTATAGCTTTTGGTGGTCACTTTTCTTCATGGTAGTGGGATGGCCCAATACATGTCCTTTTCACTTTGCTTTGAAAACTTGTAACTTTGACACTTTCTTTGCAAATTTAGAAACATGATGAACTTATTACATATTTGAAACATGAATCACATTTGAAGACAAAATTTATTGAACAAATTTACCTATTACCACTCCTCATTGGCATATTTATGCATGGAATGAGAGATTTTGTGACTGAAACCCTAATGACCTAATGGAGACACTGAGCTAAATGAAATCATGATGGTGATGGCTGAAGTGATAATGATGACCTTTCAATGATGGTACACTCAACTGGGTGATGACAAGGACAACATGTAAAATTTTTGAAAGGAGTGGAAATAACCCTAGACACACTACCCAGTGACCAAGTTTTTATTTGAAAACCTAATGAAATGAAAAAAAATTGACTATGAGAACCTAACAAGACATGATAAGAGCTCATTTGATCACTAGTGACAGGTTGTATAGACTGACACTAACAAGTTCCAGTCTTTGTTTTGGCTTTTTCACACATCAGGAGAAAGAATTGATCGTTGAAGCACAAGGACATTAAAGGGCCCATCACACGGAGTGCGATTTGCATACCCTTGTTTTAGATCTCCTTCACGAGGTGTTATTAATAATATATTATTCATTTTAAAATTATTTTGATATTAGGTTATTACATTGAATATTTCATATTGTTTTATGTTTTAGATCACATACAATATTTTTTCTACATGGTTTTCTCGTTTTATTATTGCAAATCTGAAGCGTAAATAACCACACTTTGTTGTTAGGGTCACTTGTCACTAGTGACTTAAGTGAAGCATTTTTGGTACATCTACTAAGGATTTTCATACTAACAAATGGTGACTCCAGTGGTGTAGTAATTCATCTCCTGGGTAACTTCTGTTTCAGTGGTATTCAATATTTTCTTCACTATTTATAGCCTCTCAATTTCTATTTTTAGCTCTCCTTTCTTTTTCTGTCAAATTTTTGGATTTTGTTGGTTTTTCGGTTCTTTCTGCATGTCACAGGTACCATCTGAGTAGGAGATAACACAATATGGGCAAGATCTACCGACCGAGAGTCTCAGGAGAAAAACACACTTTTCAGCCCCATATCTGTGTTCTGGAACACACATTTTGGCAAAAATACTACATTTTGCACTGTTTCCAGGTCAGTACCTGCGTTTTTCACTTTTCTAATTTTTTTTCAGAATTGTCGACTATGCTATGTGTGGACTTGAAGGGTTTGTTTTCTCTTTTGAGTCTCCCATAGGCCTATATTCTCTTAGTTTTTCTTGTTGAGGATGGAAAAAAATCCCCTTAGGGTTTAGAGTACACCTCCACCTTTTTAGGAAGGTATTTGTTGAGTTGAGGAGTCTACGGTTCAACATTTTTAGCCGTTGATTTTTAGGGTCTAATCCATTGATTTACAACACTCTAGGATAGGTTTCTTCACCATTTAACTCTGTTTTTAGTTTAGTGATGCCTTCCCCCTTAGGATCCCTTTATGTGTCCTAGGTTTTAGATCTTCTCTCCTATCTTTTGCAACATTTTTCACCTTTGATTTGTGTTGTTTTTCCAAGCCATTTGCAACAAACTATTTCATCTAGATCACATTCCCTCTGAAAATAGATCTTTTAGGCCATTTCTGCACCTTTGAGTAGCTTATTTGCCACTTCTTTTTTATATTTTTGATATCTTTTTTTGGGTGGCGTTGTGTGCTTGGATTGGTTGTTTATTTTACTTTCCATTTACAACAATATTTATAGTTTTTCAATAATTTATTTTAGCAACACATGGAATCATAAAACATGATTAATTAACTCATACACTTTTCACACTTTTCACACACATTTGTACACCCTAAGCGAACATGAGTTTGGTTAACACTGCCAAGCAAGACTTGAAACAAGCCACATAATCATAATCTAACACACATATATTAAGCCCAATTGGGCACTAGGGCCAAACGATCTATGTAGTTAGGTGTATGATCAGTGGGATAGGCTTCCAATAACACCCATCGATCACTTACATTTAGACATAGAACTTGACTTATTAGGGAGCTTAAAATCATTCGCCATCCCATGGTCCAAAGTCGGAGTGCATCAGAAATCCAATTTAAAGGGGGTTAGGCTAGGTCATTGTGCAAGCAATTCTCCTCGGGGCTACCCAACCCATGGTAGGGAATTCTGTGCGATGGATGATCATCAAAAAGATCAAGACTCGACCACCCCCATGGGACGAAGTTAACTATAGTGACCAATCATAGGAAAACACCCTATACGACTGGATGTGGGAAGCCGATGGTTTTCTACCCCACCTTTCTCTGGACAAATCTGCTTGAAGGGATCAAATTTAATCAAGTAAGAAGTTTTTTGGAAGGCCATCTGAAACAATAAATATATGTTTTATTTGAGGATTTAGATTGCCTATAGGCTAGAGGTCATTTTCTTTGATAGGATGTGCTTGCTTGAATTAGAGTGATCTAAGGCTCAATATTTAGCTCGAAATTGAAATTTATCATAAATGCTCAAACCTGAACGCCTGGATAGAGCTCATCTCTAGGATTCAACGCAACTCGTTTCATCAAATTCCGAGTTTGTATGAGGGAATTATGTCCTATTGTTCATTTTCCCAAATAGGAAAAAAATGAGCAGAATAGGTACAGGTATGATGTGGCAAGTCGAGTCAGCTTCATAGGGAATATTCTCCAAAAACAGCCAATGATACTGTGCCAAGTGGACCCACTGGATTCGCCAATGTTGACTAGGAAGGGAAATTTTCTATCCTAAGTCTAAGGGTGAATTTTTATTCTAATCTGGTACAATGATATTATTTGTATTAAGGTGTAGTATGAGCCAATGGGGAAAGGCCACGTGGCATCCATGTATCCCCCCATGGCATGGAAGGATGGGATTCATTATACATTGGGCATAGCATGTTTTTATGTTTTTATCCTAAGGTTGGAACTATGGAGGAGTTGGTGCACATATATGTGTGTGTGTGTGTGTGTGTGTGTGTGTGTGTGTGCCTAAGTTTTAAACCTTACAACATTGTGGCAGAGTTTACACCAAATATGGAGGAGCTCTACGTTAGCGGACCGGCTAACTAATTTGGCGGATTGACAAATGTTGGAACAAAAATTTATGGCGAGGGTCGGATTCGAACCCCAGACCTACTGCCCGCCAACCATATGCCTTACCGCCTCACCTATTACAATATGGGTCTTAACCCATATGTTTGCCGCCGCTATTTAAAGTTCATTGCGCCATCATATGGGAGTCCGAAGGAGGCCATCCCCCTCCAATATAACCATCAATTCATAACCAACCACCAGCGCTACCACTAGCGGAACATTTAACATGAAGATTAGCCCATAATCCATATGTTAAGCCGCAATTAAGGCATGTTAATCCGCAATTAGCACTAAAAGCGCTTAACTTTTAATATAAGCTTTAAGTGTACTTATGTTTAATTAAGAGCGGTTTGATGTAGCGAATAATCTAGCAGAGCGCGCCAAATGTGGAGTTTTTGCCAAATTTAGAATTTTAATTGGCGGAATCCCAATTTTAGAGGAGAAATAGTAGGAAAACTTTTTCTCCATAACTCAGGCAATTTTCGACCAAAATGAGCGTAGGAAGAGTCATTTTTGGTACATTTTGATGTTTTAGATCCATTGGAGCAGGTTGTAGAGGAAATAGGAGAGTGTAAACAAGCATTTGGAAAATTTGAAGCTAATACAAAGGCCCAGAATATGAAGTTGGACCAAGGAGATGTAGCCCAGGATGGGTGAACTCCTTCATCAAAAAATTGTGTATTGAGCTCTGTTATTTGTGATTGATGTGTATTTATTTTTTGTTGTTCAACAATTAGTTTCAATGCTTTTAACTTCATGAAAAACACTAAATTTCACCAAGTTTAATGATTAGACAATCACATGCTCATGGATAAACTCTTAATGTATAAGAAAAACAAAGCAAAGTTTATTTAAATATGAAACTGATATTAGCACAACAAAAACTAACAATCATTTTTAGATCAAGTTGGTATCCGAGCACAAGGTTGCTTGCTTGCTTTGCTTGAAGGGTTTTAATAGTTGCAATTTTTGTGATGCTTACAAGGTTGAGATTGTAGAGAGGGGAAGGGAAGCTATTGGTAGCTAGTCTTGAGATTAGGACAAGAAGGAAGAGAGCTGATAAAGCATCATCCTCACTCAAATGACCACTCAAAGTAGCAACTGAAGCACCTCAAATTCCATCTTCATCAGTTGAGATTGAAGAGGTACAAATTGCACAAGAGGCTGAAGTGATTAAAGAGGTACAAGCTACAGAGGTTGAGCTTGAATCCAAAGCCAAAATGTCAAGATATGAAGAGACTCATGAACATTCTGAAGAAGAGGATGTTAAGTGAGACTTCAAAGAGATGCAAAGAATGGTTAAAGTCATGTATGAAGCATTCATTGCAGAAAAAACTGGAGAAGGTTCAAAGCCTCCACATGGAGAAGGATCTTCAAACAGTAAGAAGGATGAAGAGAAGGGCTCAAAAGGTAGTGGAGGAAAGCCACCTCCATCTCCACCATCCTCATCTTCCTCATCCTCATCAGCATCTTCATCTTCCACATCCACCACAAAAACTCATACCCACTGCTATCACCAAATTGATCTTGATTGGTTGCTCATCAATCAACTCAATGTAATTCTTTCAAACCACTTCTAACTGAAGATTAGTCTGTTCAGTTTGAGAGGGCTCTCTCAAAGGGGGTTTATGATTTTTAATAAAGATAATACTAGATGGCTAACTCTGTGAATTGTAACTTTGTTTTGTATGATTGCAGGTTGAAAAATTAAGGCTTGCTACTATTGGGTTATGGAGTCAACATCAGTACTCTTAGTGATAGTGGTTCTTAACATGGAAGCTGAGGCAGATAGATTTTTTTAACAAAGATAATTCATACACATAACATAAGGAAAACACAGTAATTTCACCCCTAAAGGAAGTCAAAGCATAATATTAGGAATTCAAATTAATTAGAGATAAAATCCACTGCAAGTGATTAGACATAAAGATACAAAGCAATAACACATCAAAATCCTCAAGAGAATATAAGGTTTGGAAGTAGAATGTCACTGTATATTACTGATAATGGACAAAACATACAAGCATCAATTTGGTGCAATATTCTCCAACACTTTTCTCTTCGATGTTTAGCCTATAAATAAACATTCTTTACAATGTAGATGATCTGCCCAGCTGGCTAGATCTTTGAATTCTACTATGACACCTATCATAACTGAAAACACTAGCTTGAAACAGAAAAATGACAATTATCCTTGATAAGGAGATCATGTGTTATGCTCAAAATTGAAAGTTCTCGAAACAGGATTGAACATGAGCGACCAGAAAGGTCTCGTCGTTGTGATTCCGGCGCCGCAAACGGTTCAAAAATTTGATTTCGTATGAGGAACATATCGCGTTCTATCCATTTTCCCAAACAACGAAAATTTTGTGACTAGGATGCCCAGTCAGCATGCAAGTACAGTCAGCAAGTTTATTCTAGGGAATATTCCCTTTTCTCACAGCCAATTAGATCGCGCCACGTGGCTCAATCTGGGCCGTTGATTTTTGTGGTACAAGATGGTTTTTGTCCTGTGATATTTTGTATATAGGTCATTGGATGAGCGACACGTGCCAAGCCCAGAGGCTGCCACGTGTCCTCAGGATGCTGTGGTAAAATTTTGTTGGAGTCAGTGGGGGTCGACCCCACGACCTCCGGCCCGTCGCAAAGACCTCTAACCAGTCCGCCTACGATGTGTTTCTTACCAAGTATAGATCTCCGCATTCTTTTATCATGTTAAATTTTTAGTGTTGCGGGAGGGGACCGCCAGCTGTCCCAACCCGCTGGCGGCCACAAAAGCATTGGTCACATGTTATACAACTGCAACATCAAACATCATATAAACCGGCAGCTTAAACCTTAATCGGCAGCATGATATTAATTCACATGTCGCAGTAACAATTAAAGGTTGCAGTTGACAGGTTGGATGGGCAGCTAATCTGGTGGAGTATTGAAGACTGTCACATGGGTGGTTTGTAATGGCTTTTATTTCCGCGATCTTCAGAACGTGGCATAGACTCCAAGCTCCGCTCTTCTTCTATGCGGAGTTTTCAACGGTTCAATGCAGTGTTAATCGTTACACCATTTTTTTTGGTCATCTAACCCATTATCATTAGATGAACCCAAGTACACCATGTAAGACAAATTTTACCCTAAGTAAAATTGCTTTCACCTTGTAAAATAACATTTGTCTATATTTCCTGGTCATATTTAACCCAAAATAAAGAAATTAATTAAATAAATCATTATTTATTTAATTATTTCCTAGGAATAAGTTATTTAAATCATTATTTAATAATATTCCTAGTTAAATTTGACTAAATCATTTTTTAAATAATTATTTATTTAATTATATTCCCACTCATCTCCCTAAAACAATAAATAAATCATTTATTTATTTATTGTTTATAAATAAAGGAATTGACCCAAGTCAAAAGACCTTTTCCCTCCAACAAATATAATAAAATATTCCTAAAAGGTGGTTCTAGAATTTGATTAATAATATTTTATTCATGCAACAAGTTCTAGATAACCCTAATATTTTGTTATAAATAGGAGGGTTTTCCCCATTCATGAGTGACCTCCATTGCATTAGATCACTCGGATCTACTCTTGGTCACCATTTTCCATTTTTGCTTTGTGAGCTCCCATTGAGTTCTCTCGTTTGTCCGGGTTTTCCACATCAATAAGAGAGAAGAATTTTAGATCCGAAACACTTAGGACTTTCAAGAACCCATCCCATTGAGGAGAACCGGAAAACACCTTTCTTGTTTTCCTCTCGGTGCCCCCATTCTTTAATATAATATAAAATTCTTTTAAATACATTGTTCTTGTCTTGTCTATTGGATGCATGGAGCCATATTATATTTTATCTCGCTTAATGTCTTTTGTGCTTAGATCCTGATTTGTGCGACAGACTTAAAGATATTTTGCAGCCATAATCGATGTTAGGGCTATTTTTTTATGCATAGCTAAAGCGATCTTTTACTGACGTAAAGATTCATACTAACAATTGGCGACTCCACACGGGTTTTTTCTTTTGCGACCGTAGCTGTTTCATATATTCCTCGCATATCCAAATTGCTTTCGCACCTAGGGTTTCTCTTCCATTTTCTATTTTTTCCTCTTTTTTATGGTGCTTTCCACCTATAAAACCCTCAAACTCATCAAATTTTTAACTTCCGTGTGTTTCCGGCCTTATTGCGCAGTGACAGACATCGCCGTACTCGAGACGACAACTTTTTCTCAAATCGCGCCGAGAGAGCCGGATCCGCAGTCGCACTTTATCGGCCCAAAAGTGTGACCCGGCCTTGAGGTCACACTTTTCTCGCCCTAAATCAAGTCCCTGGACAGCGAAACATGTCGAACCCGCGACCCGCACTTTTTTCTCGCAATTTTCCGTAACTTTTTCTCGGGTTTGTCCGAAGCTTTTGTCGTGGTTTTTCCGACTCTCTGTCTCCACCCGTTTAGACTTGTTTCGATTTGTTTCACTCAACTAAGTGGGAATCTTGCCCCTTAGGGCTCTAGTACCCTCCACTTTTTGTGGGAGAGTTTTTTGTTGTTTCGTAAGTCCGAATTTCCAGTGTTTCGACTCTCTTTTGCTTCCGTGATCCGATACCTCATTTTCGGATCCCTTTAGATCGCCTCTATCCCTTTCAAATCACCTCATATAGTTTTGTTTGGGTTCATTTCTAGGGCCGCCTCCTTGTCCCTTCTATTTTTTAGCTGATCTCCTCCTTTTTAGCAAAGAACCCTTGCCTCGCCTCTTTGTTGTTCTCTGCACCTCTTTTCAGCATATTTCCCCTTTAGATCCTCATCCCTCCCGACCTTAGATCTATTGGCCTCTTTTTAGCATGCTTTGCTTAGTTTTTCCCTCTTATAGACTAGTTTTGAGAGACCTGACTTCTTGGGTTAGCTTGATGCATTGGTAGTTGTTAAATTTCTTTTATTTTAGTCTTATTTATCGCAGATTTATTTTCAGCTACTCAAAGACACTTTTTCTTTTCCTCTCAAAACGTCTGGGTTTAAACAATTAAAATTAATGCACACCACACACCGACCTCTAAGTGAAGAAGAGCTTGGTTAACACCGCTCGAAAAGCCTTTAAAATCAATTGACCTTGCATTGATCTCACTTGATTTTACCCCTCCCCGCCCTCTGCCGGCTTTATTCTTCCCGTCATCATTGTGCCTCCAAGGCATTTGTCCCGAGACTTCTTGGCCTTCACCCTCGCTTTCCGCTGGTCAACTTCCTCCTCCCCGTCGTCATCGAGTAAGTCTTCCCCCGAGTCCGCACTCCGACTCTTCTCCCGATTGTTCGAGTTCTCCCCCTACTCCCTGGTTCTACCCCCGTTACTTTCGCCATGTCTACTTCAGTGGCCTACTACTAGTTCTACCGTCTGGGTCCGTTTCCGTGTGGAACCACTACGGACCTACCTCGACCGCCCCTTTGCTCCCTTATATGGCCGGCCTCGCCTCCCCGATTTCAATCACTCGATTAACGATCCTATCCGCCATGATGTCGCTTGGCTCCGCTATGCCAACCAAGCTCCCTCCGACATTCCCAAGTTCGAAGGCCTTGCTAGTGAATATCCCTCTAACCATATTCGATCTTTCCACATGTGGTGTTCCTCCAATTCCATCACCGATGACTCCATCCGTCTTCGCTTGTTCCAACGCACGCTACCGGCGAAGCTTCTAAATGGTATGTTGATCAAGCCACCTCTTCCCATACCACCTTTGTGACCATTGCCCAAGCCTTTTTATCTTATTTCCACTTCCCTCTCCGATACGACACCGATGTATCGAACTCTTAACTTCTTTTTCATCAATCCTCTTTGACCCGCCTTTCCGCTCATGTCCGGGAATGGCGACGAAGACGGAGCCTATGTCGCTTTGAAGATCGATTTTACATGGAATGGTTCCTTCACTCTCTCTTACCTCCCATTGGCAAAGATGTCGCATCCCATTTTCCCCCTGCATCGAAGAATCCGCCCTCCAAATAGCCTTGAAATATGACCTTATCTACGCCCAATCTGTTATGTTTATACCGTCCTTCCCGACCTCCCCAAGCCCGGTGGCCCTAATGCCTCTGGGGGCATCTCACCGCCAACGGTATCGTTGGAGCCCTTTCACATACCTCTACCCAAAATCTTCCGAGCTATGGTTTTCCCTCCAGAGGGGCCAGCCCCTCCGCATTTTTTTCCCCTCCCGGGTAGCATGTATCCAGGGCTACGACATGCCTCCTCCTTTTTTCCCACCCTCCTCGCTTACCTCAATGCTACCCATCCTAACCCTTATCGCGATCCACAACCCTGGTGTCCCGACTCTCCTCCGACGATTTGGACCTCCCACTCCTTTGCCTTCTCCACCCCCCGTAACCGCACTTACTACGAGGCACGTATTTGCACAACAGGGGGCCACTAATTTTTTCTTCCTTCTCAAAGAAAGAGAAAATGCAATCAATCCGCTCGTAATCGTGGATCCAATCTCTCCAAAGATTGACTCTACCATCGGCAATCCACCACTGTGGCTCTCACCAAGCCGATTGACGGACCACTTCACACCAATAAGCCCCCGTTCGTGTTGCGTTGTTTATGGTCACTACACTCACGATTGTCCCTTATTACCACAAATGCGGCGCATGTGGGAGTCTCGAGCCACCGTGCGGGGACAACACTCCTCCCCTACCGTCCCTCCCACTCCGCCTACTTCTCAACCCGCCGTGTTTACCGATCCCTTCCTCAACAAGGATTCGTGGCCACTCAACCCCCTCATGCCCCGTGAACCACTCAACCTTCCCCCTCCGGTTCCTCTCGATTACCGATTCTCATGATGGCCTCCCGACCCACCTCTCACCATCGACCTCAACCTTCAAAAATCGGTCCCCTCGCATTCCACACCTCCCATTCTATCTATCTCCGAGTCTCCATCTTTAGGTCCTACAGAGCCTCTGTCGACACCCAATGGTCCCTTGCAAATCCCTCTTCCCAAATCTCGAGGTTCATCCCAAGACTCCTAAGGGACCATTACGCCGAAATGCCGCCTCCGGGTCTGGCCGCCCATTCATACGACGATAATAGATGATCCGGCACAATCTCCCGCCGCCATTTCAACACCGAACTCCTCCGCCGTGTCCTTCTCAAAAGAAGGCTCTACTATCCGTCGTGGGTGCCGTAGATCCCGCTAATGACCAATTGATTGTTTTCGACGCCCTCGCCGCCGACCATTCCCCTCTTCCTCCTTCGGTTGCTTTCCAAATCCCGCCAAAAATTCGAAATGCCAATGTCGCTCAGGTGTATTATTGATGAGGGGGCATCTACCTGTAATGTCCGCTTTCGGCTTTGGAACCGCCTCGTATCCCCCGAGCCGGCCCCTTCCACAATCACCCTTCGTGCGTGGGATGGCCATGCCTCCCACCCCATTGGCCTCTTTCAGTAATCGGTCCTATCACCCTTGCGGGTAAGACCGTTTGTGTCGATGTTGAAGTTATCGACGCCCCCTCTTGACTACAACATTATTTTAGGGCGTAGTTACACCTATGCCATGTCTCGTTGTCCCATCCACCGTCCCACCGTAAGATGTTCTTCCCTCATAATGGCAAGATTGTCACGATCGACCCGCCTGAATTACCATGAACCAAAATCTCGTACCTCCCCGAGTCCAACATCTCTATCGCCATCATAAGCCAACCGTTGATTCTTTGACCCGGTGTTTCCCCGGCGTCTATAAAGAATCCTCCTTGCTTGGAACTTTTTTAGACCCTCCTCCCGTACCCGATCCTAGCATGGCGAATGTTTGCATGATGCAATCTTCTTGCGCCGACCTTGCACGACCCCACTTTGGCTAGTAAGAAAATGTACCTTCACCCAACCCCACCATCTCCTAGCCCTTCGCCCCCACTAGCCCACCTTCTTCCTTCGAATCTCCTTCCCCGCACATTCCTCCCCGGCCATTTCCCCGCTGGTCAAATTCCTTTCCTTGCTCCCCTCTCCCCGGCGCTCATTCCGTCCCTAACTTGGATACCCTATCCCTCCCCAACTTAACCTTGGGTACACCCATCCGGTACCTAGACCCCCCCAGCCCACTACCTTTCTCGGCCAACCCAAACCTTATCCGGCTTTGACCCCAATTCAACCGATACCCATGGCTTCTCCCGTCGCACCTATACCTCGCTCCCTCATCAAGAACCACCCCCGTGGTGACCATGTGAGGTGCCACTAGCAAAAGCTCACGTGGGGGCATCTAAGGACAAAGCCACCCCGACAACTCATGCCCCTCCTCGACCTCCTAAACATCCCCCTCCAAGTGTGCCTTAGTGCGATGTTGTCGGACATGCTACCCATACTTGCCCCGAATTACCACATCTCAAAACCATGGTCAATGAAACGTTTCCAAAATCTACTATTCCCCGAAGTCTATGTCACCATACCCGATTCTCTCCCTAAACTTAAACACTTGCGCACCAATCACCCTTGTTCTTTGTGCGATTTCCATGGACATTATACCCATCTTTGCCCCTCGCTCGACGAGTATCATGCTTCTTTAGCCGCATACCGCCAATTCGAAGCCGCGCTTGCCCGTCATCCTTCTTCCTTAACACCGCACCCCATGTCTCCCCCCGATTACCATTCCTCATCATGATACCGAAATGACCGAATCTTCACCACTCTTTTCTACCTTTCCTCATCCCCGCGTTTCCCGCAAGAACCGATCCCTTAGCGCCTTCCCCCAACGGTTCGCTACCCACTCATCTCGTTTCGCTCCGCCATCACCCCCTCATGCTAACACACATGTGAGCCTTCCCCCTCAAAATCGTGTGTCTCATATTTCTACCTCCTTAGATACTCCTATTTCACCCACTCTTCCCATCTTTCGAACCGATGAAGACATCATGGAAGCCATGACCGCACTCGATTTTCTCGTGGGACGATATGCACCATCGCACATACTTCCTACCACACCAATCTCATGACCAATATGCCCTCGAATCTAAAGACTTCATTCCCGACAAAGTTGATTGGTTCAAAAACCCCATCCCCGCACCCGACGCTTTCGAAGAAGGCAATATGGCTAATATCTCTCCTACCATCAAAATAGACATTTCGTCAAACCGTGCATCGAAGAACATATCACCATGGGCGCCCAATGCACTCCGGAAGAAATTGAAGCCTCACACCAAACTCTTCAAAGAATTCCGTGATATTTTTGCCTGGTCCTACTCGTAAATGCCCGGGACTCGATCCCGCCATTGTCGAACACCACATCGACACATGGCCCGATGCCATTCCAAATCACAAAAGTTGAGACCCATCCATCCCTATGGACGTGAAGCCATCAAAGCTGAAATCGATAAGCTCCCGCATGCCGGTTTTATTTACCCGATCGAATACACCACTTGGGTGTCCAACCCAGCTTTCCCGTCCCTCAAAAACAAGGCACCATTCGTGTTTGCATCGAATTTCGTGATCCGAACAAAGCTTGTCCCAAAGACAACTTCCCCACACCATTTATCGACCAAATCATTGATGAGTGTGCGGGGCACGAGATTCTATCCTTCTTGGATGGCTTCTCCGGATACAACCAAATCATTATCCGTCGTGCCGATCAACTTAAAACCGCGTTCATTAGTCCATGGGGCACTTTCGCATACCGAGTCATGCCATTTGGCCTTAAAAACGCCCGGCGCCACTTTTCAATGAGCCATGTCTTATTGTTTCCATGACTTAGCTCATATCATCCTTGCCTATTTAGACGACCTTCATCGCGCGTTGCCTAAACATCGTGCGCAACACCTTCATGATCCGCGTACCATTTTCCTCCGATGTCGCAAGTATAACATTCGCCTTAACCCATTGAAATGTGTCTTCTCGTGTTCCCGCGGCCGTCTCCTCAAATTCATAGTGTCTCAAAGATGGGATAATCTCTCGACCCTTTGAAGGTTCAAGCCATTCTGAACTTCCTATGCCTTGTACCTTACGCCCAGCCTACAAAGTCTCCAAGGTAAAGCTAATTTTCTTCGTCGATTCGTTCCTCGACTACGCCACTACCGCACATGGCTTCCTTAGACTTCTTCAATCTCACACCCCATTTGTCCGGGGATACCTACGCTCAAGAGTCTTTTGATGCCCTCAATCATGCTCTCACATACGCTCCCTTGATTCGTCCTCCCGACTTTGACCGAGACTTCATCCTATACATCTCCGCTTCCACCTATTCGGTTGATGGTTTCCTTATCCAGGAGGATGATAAATCGGTAGACGAACATGTGATCTATTATGTCAAGAAGAACCTTGTTGGTCCACCCTGTGTCCTACTCGCATGAAGAAAAAATTAGCACTAGCCGTCGTGTTCTCGGTCCAAAAATTGCGTCATTATATCCTCATGCGTTCCACCAAGGTTGTGACTGATTCCAACCCCATGGCTTTCCTATTGAGTCGACGCATCCTCAATGGGAAGTACGCTCGTTCGGTCACTATCCTCCAAGAATTCGACCTTGAATTTGTCACCCCCAAAAAGTAAGAAAGGTTTATTCCTCGCCGAACTCATTTCGATTTGCCTACCAGATGCAAGATACTCCAATTAATGATGCTCTTCCCGATGAAAATTTATTTTCCATCACCACCGACGATCCTTGGTACTATGACATCCTTACCTACTTGCGAACCCAAAAATTCGCCCTTCATCTTGATCGTGATGCTCGACGACGTATCCGACACCAAGCCTCTCGCTACCTTCTAATCGGCGATGACCTTTATCGTCGTGGAGTAGATATTTTTCCTTCGTCGTTGCTCTCACACGCCGAATCCGAACAAGTCCTCAATGCCTATCATAGCAGCGCTTGTGGTGGCCACCTCTCGGGCTCTTGCCACCGCCCAAAAAATCATGTGTGTCGGGTATTTTTTGGCCTTCTCTCTTTAGTGATTGCATTGAAGCAGCCAAACACCGTTCCAATTGCCAACATTTCTCCCCCAAGGCGCGAGCTCCTCCCGCTCTCCCTCCATCTTGTCGTCACATCTAGTCCCTTTTTGTAAATGGGCCATTGACTTTATGGACTCGTCGACCTCCATCTACTCGGTAACCACAAATATATCATCGTGGCGGTTGACTATTTCACTAAATGGGCCGAAGCTATGCCAACATTCAACAATACGAGCGACCACCGCAACCCTCTTTTTTCTTTAACCACGTCATTGCCCAATTCGAAGTTCCAAAACAATTAGTCTCTCGACCATGGCCGACATTTTGAAGATGAGATTTGGTGTGAGCTATCCTCCCTATTGGGTTTTGAGCACCAATATTCATCTTCCTATTACCCCTAAGGTAATGGCCAAGTTGAAGCAAATCAACAAAATTCTTAAGACCATGCTTCAGACAAGCACGGTGAATAAGCACAAAACCAACCCGGCATCCGATGCTCTTCCCCGCTTTGTGGGCTTATCGTACTTTCGTTAAAAAACGCCACCAGTTTCACCCCTTTCCACCTTGTCTTTGGCGAGGAAGCTAGCCTTACCAATCAAGTGTGACATCCCTTCCCTTCACTTGGTTGTCAAACTTCTCCCCGATACCCAACCCTCTAGAACAACGACTTTCATCATGCTTGGAGTGCGCTCCGAAGACCATCATGTTGCATTGCAAACTCTTGAAGCGACCAAAAAAGCGCACCAAAGCTCAGCATGACCGAAAATTCCACCTCGTACCTTTCATGAAGGTGATCTTGTTCTAGTATATGACCGAAAGCCCACGATACCCTAGGTCATGGGAAGTTCGACTCATTATGGCTAGGTCCTTACATTATCGCAAAGACCTTGGTAAGGGGGCATATATTTTAGAGGACTTTGAAGGCCACATCCTTCCTAATCCTCGTAATGCACTCTATCTTAAGAGATATTACCCTTAGCATTTCCCATTCGAAATGCAGGGTTAGATAGCCAACATCTCGTTTGTTTTCGCATTTCGTTACTTCACCAGACACCCGTTTTCCACGAAGCCTTACTTCACCTCTCCTCAAAATCGTATTTTTCTCACTTACAACACATTTCATCGGGGGACACCACTTTGCCTCTATACTCATTCCCCGTTTGTGTCAATTTCCATCATGAGATACCATTTTGTACTCATGTTTTTTTATGGTCCCCTTTGGATCATCCCCCCATTTTATTATCATCATTTATGTCTATCTGTTCATCTCTCTACTATTTTCCCTCGTGCCTTAGTTGGGGTTCCCTTATTGCCTCACCTATGGCAGACCTACTTCTGTCGACATCAGCTCATTTACTCCGTAAGCGTGTCTAGGGGGGCAGTGTACCTTGGTTCGAGCTCTTCTCAAGCATGATCGTGATCTATACACTTGATGGTCCAATGGATGCAAAGAACAACTATTGGTGATTCCCCGGGCATGTGTGAGATGTCTCAACCCTCATGAGGGGGTGGCCCTACAAGTAGCCCCCCACATGCCCGCATGACTTCTTCATTCCACCCTTGATGCAGCTCCTCTCATTTGATGATATCGGCCTCAACCGCTTTCGCACGCTTCTTCGATTTGCATGTATCGATCAAATTTTGCGAGCCCTTCCCCATGTGTAGGGGAATTTGGGTGTCTTTGTATCTCATGTACTAAAATATTCTTGTATAAGTCTTGACGGTTATTCCGGGCATCACATGTATGTGGGATTCATCATTTTAGTTATCCTGGCTCATATTTAGGCCAAGACGTGCTTCCTTATTGCGTTCCGTGGTTTGCCGGGGCGCCTTATTCTTTGTACTCTTGTCTCGCGCCCTCGCCGCTCTCTTAACACTAGTACCACTTCATTAACTAGAGACTTGTTGCACCCGTAAGTCTCGTCTCCTCCGAGTTTAGTCCTTCATCACATTAGACTACCTTACATTTCTCTCTCTCACTCCCCTCTTGATGCCTAGTGATTGAGTTCTTACAACGTACTTTCGGTCATACGATTTGCTCCTAACACTCGTACGTTAGGGGGCAACTGCTACACCATTTTTTTTGTCATCTAATCCATTATCATTAGATGAACCCAAGTACACTATGTAAGACCAATTTTACCCTAAGTAAAATTGCTTTCACCTTGTAAAATAACATTTGTCTATATTTCCTGGTCATATTTAACCCTAAAACAAGAAATTAATTAAATAAATCATTATTTATTTAATTATTTCCTAGGAATAAGTTATTTAAATCATTATTTAATAATATTCCTAGTTAAATTTGACTAAATCATTTTTAAATAATTAAATAAATAATTATTTATTTAATTATATTCCCACCATCTCCCTAAAACAATAAATAAATCATTTATTTATTTATTTTTTATAAATAAAGGAATTGACCCAAGTCAAAAGACCTTTTTCCCTCCAACAACTATAATAAAATATTCCTAAAAGGTGGTTCTAGAATTTGATTAATAATATTTTATTCATGCAACAAGTTCTAGATAACCCTAATATTTTGTTATAAATAGGAGGGTTTTTCCCCATTCATGAGTGACCTCCATTGCATTAGATCACTCTGATCTACTCTTGGTCACCATTTTCCATTTTTTTCTTTGTGAGCTCCCATTGAGTTCTCTGCTTGTCCGGGTTTTCCACATCAATAAGAGAGAAGAATTTTAGATTCGAAACACCGAGGACTTTCAAGAACCCATCCCATTGAGGAGAACCGGAAAACACCTTTCTTGTTTTTCCTCTCGTGTGCCCCATTCTTTAATATAATATAAAATTCTTTTAAATACATTGTTCTTGTCTTGTCTATTGGATGCATGGAGCCATATTATATTTTTATCTCGCTTAATGTCTTTTGTGCTTAGATCTGGATTGGTGCAGTGACTTAAAGATATTTTGCGACCATAATCGATGTTAGGGCTATTTGTTATGCGTAGCTAAAGTGATCTTTTACGACGAAAGATTCATACTAACATTAACGACGGGGGGTCAGCATGTTGACCACCCCACCCAAACCTTAGCATCTCACTCAGCAGTTCCTGTGGTGGAAGTTGGGCGTGCCTAATTTTGGGCACTCCATTAGGCTAACCCATTAGTGCTAGTCTCACTTTTGATGGAGCTTTTCCTTGGCCATTAGGAAAAATGCATTGCAGGAGGTCAAAGAGTTCCAATTTGGGTGAGCAGAGTCTACCTGAACTACACCAGAGCATTACGGATCCATTGGTGCGGAAACGACCATTGAGGCATGTATATATGAAGGCATGATTTTACAGGCATAGGCAAGGGACATGCCATTGGGAGGCTGGACCAGCAAATGTAGCTAGGAGGGTGAGCCATTATCATGCCTACTGCTAAACTTATAATAATAGTGCTTATTTCTGTCTTACTCTTGTTCAGTGTTTTTAAGGCTTATTTTCATGCTTAAAGTTCACTAATTCATTTATGTTTCATGGTTAAAACACTCATTCCTTAAGCAAACAAATGGAGACAAATTATACAGGTTTTTATTACTAAAAGGACACTTAGCACAACAGAACTAATACACTCCTTTCATATCAAGTTGGTATCAGTGCTAGAGTTTAATCTCTAGTGTTTTTGTGTGAAAATATTTTTTAACTGTTTTCAAGGGTTTTCATGCTTACTAGGCTCAAGCTTAAGAGAGGATAAGGCAAATTGGTGGAAACAAGAGGTTCTCAAAGTGAGCCACAACAAAGGAGGGCAAGATTAACACATTCTACACCACCTAGTTCACCCCCAAGAGAAGTAGAAGAAGCAATAATCATGCCTCCAAGAGAAGAAGAAACCCATGAAGAGGTGGATCCCAAAGAAGAAGAAAGAGTGTTCAAGAAAGCATTCCTTGACATGATTGAAATGGTGAGAGTCCTTTATCAAGAAACGAATGAAATACTAGAAGGAGAAGGATCCAAAATTTACAAGGAAGGTCAAGGATCATCAGGAGATCACAATGATGAAGATAAATCAAAGAAGGGCAACGTAGGAAATGGAGGTAGTGGAAAGTCACCATCCTCAGCCTCATCATCATCATCCTCTACTTCATCTTTATTACACCAGTCACACAAGTCAAAGAACACTGGTAAAATTCATTTTCTAAAACTTGACGTTAAGTTTTAATTACCAATGGTTGATGGTGAAGTCAATGCAAAAAATCTTGATAATTGGATTAGGCAATTGGAGGTTTATTTGATAATTCAGAACCTCCATGATGATGATACCATAATCCAACTAGCTTCATTGGGGATGGAAGGTGCAACTCTTGTTTGGTGGGAATCCAAGACAAAGGAGGAGATCAAAAAGCATGGTAATATTATTCTATCATGGATTGATTTCATTACTGCAATAAAAAAACATTTTTATCCATTAGCTCACAATGTGCAGAAAGCCATAATGAACTGGCAAAATTTTAGACAATTGAAAGGACAAAATGTACAAGACTACACCCAAGAATTTAGGAGAAAAGCTCTCTTATTAGGGGTAGATTTTCAAAGTCAAGATACTTTGCTCAAGTACATAGGGGGCTTACATAGCTACCTTAAACATACTATCCTCATGTTTAATCCTACAAGTCTAGATGAGGTATATGTTCAAGCTACACATCTAGAAGCTAGAGGGGAAAATAGTTTTGAAGAGGGTAGAAAAAAACATTTTAAGGGGAAAAACAAAGAGAAGAACTCAAAATGAAAAGGAAAAAAGAATGCATCTGTCAAGAAAGAGGGAGAGAAAGTGGTTTGTAAACATTGTTCAAAAGAAGGTCGTGAAGAGAAAAATTATTGGAAATTATATCCTTAAAAGAGACCCAAGTATAACAATAACAAAGGGAAGCATAAAACTGCAACTACAACTCAACATGACTTAGGAGAGGATTCAGGTGATGAAACTAAAATTACAATCATGGGATTGAAGAACATGAAGGGGAAAGAAACTGAAACAAAACCCAATACTAGTACTTAAAACTGTCACATACAAGCTCCAAATGAAGAAGAGATAATTGAACTGTTTCATGTGAGGGTCATATCCAAACATACCAAGATTGATACATTGTTTGACAGTGGGTCACAAGTGAACTTAATCTTTGAAGACTTGGTCAAGAAACTTAATATTGAGACCATTCCACATCCAAAACCATATCCACTTGGGTGGATTTGTAAGGATGCAAATTTACAGGTTTCAAAGAAGTGCATATTGTGCTTTGCAATAACTGCACATTTTGTTGACACAGTTGAATTATATGTGGTTCCGCTTGATATTAAAGGTGTTGTGTTGGGCAGTCCTTACTTGGATGACAGGATAGCTATCTTCCATCGCCATGAGAACAAATACCATTTATTCAAATATGGCAAGGAGTACATTGTTAGAGCACATCGCAAGAAGACAAATATTGCCTGGACAGGTAAAAAGGCTGGTGAATTCAAGTAAGAATTTTTTTCTTCTAATGATTAAGCCTAAAGTTGATGTTAATCATGAGTCATCTGAAGATTGTGATCCTAATTTGAAATCAGATTTATATGATGTAGTTGATGCGCATCATGAGATGTTTCAGGAGCCAACATGATTGCCTCCTAAAAGGGAGATTCGACATGAGATTTCGTTACAACAAGATTGTCCTCTTCCAAACATTGGCATGTATAGCATGTCGGTAATGGAGAAAGTTGAAATAAAGAGGAAAATCAAAGACTTGTTGGACAAGTGACTCATATGACTTCACCATGTGGTTCACCCATAGTCTTGATTTCGAAGAAATATGGGACTTGGCACATGTATGTCGACTTTGGATCTTTGAACAAGATAATAATAAAGAATCGATACCCACTCCCAAGGATAGATGATTTGCTAGATCAGCTGAAAGAAGAAATTTTTTTCACAAATTTATATTTACAAAGTGGATATCATTAAGTAAGAATTACAGAAAGTGATATATGGAAGATTGCATTCAAAACCAAACAAGGACTCGTTGAGTGGTTGGTTATGTTGTTTGGTTTGTGTAATGCATCGATGAATTTCATGCGTGTTATGGATAATGTTTTGTGTCCATTTATTGATGACTTTGTGATTGTGTATTTAGATGATATACTCATTTTTAGCAAAACAAGAGAAGAACATGTCTTGCATGTTAAAAGGGTACTTGATGTTTTGAAGAAAGAGCAATTATTTCTTAATATGTCTAAGTGTGAATTTGGAAAGGCTTCTTTGGTTTATTTGGGACACATTGTAGGAGGAGGCGAGTTGAGAATTGATCCTTCTAAAGTGGAAGCCATTGTGAATTGGCCCACTCCCGAATTAGTAACCGAGGTAAGAAGTTTATTAGGCGCAACTCAATATTGGAGAAAGTTTATTGCTAACTTTTTTGCCGTAGCAGCTCCTATGCATGCAGTGACAAGTGTGAAGAAAGGCTTCCAATGGGGAGGCAAAAAATAGAAAGGTTTTGAAGCTTTAAAAGACAAGATCAGTTCAGCTCTAGTCCTTGCATTACCGGATTTGAGGCAGCCATTCGAGATTCAAACCGATGCTAGTGATTATGCCATGGGCGCAGTACTTTGGCAGCATGGTAAGCCTATCGCTTTTCATTCTGAAACATTCAATGGTGCTGTAATTAATTATCCAACATGTGAAAAAGAGCTGTATGCATTGGTACAAAGCGTCAAGAAGTGGAAACACTACTTGATGGGTAAAGAGACGATTATACATACCGATCACCAACCATTACAGTACTTGCAGTCGTAAACAAAATTGTAGCAATCACGACATTTCAGGTGGATGGGATTTCTTCAATAGTTTCACTTGGTTATAAGGTACAAGAAAGGTATTTTCAATAAATTTGCTGATATTCTTTCAGGACCAATTATAAGTGCTTCTACTTTGCTTAAAAATGATTCTATTGTACACGAGAGTTACATAGAACAATATGCATCTGATGCTGATTTTCAAGATGTGTATGCTAGTTTGAATGAAGGGAATCAAGTCGAGGAAAATGATTATCACATGCATAACAATTTTCTGCTTCATTTGGGCAAGCTGTGTATACCACAAGGAGAGAGACTTAGTGTCATGAGAGAGTCTCATTCATCTCTTATTATTGGACACTTTGGGGTAAGCAAAACAGTGGAACATCTACAAAGGTATTGTTATTGGCCTCGCATGATAGATAGTGTGTCACGTTTTATAAGAGGATGTTCTATGTGTGCAACAAGAAAGCCCAGCAATAGGAAGCTCGGGTTGTAAATGCCACTACCGGTACCATCAAGGCCATGGGAGAGTGTCTCCATGGACTTTGTTGGAGGTCTACCTATGTCAAGAAAACAACATGATTATCTTTATGTAGTTGTGGATAGATTCAGAAAAATGTGTATACTTATGCCATGTAAGAAAACCATTACTACTGAACAAACTGTTGAACTTTATTTTCAACATGTATGGGTTCATTATGGTTTTCCAATTTCTATTGTTAGTGACAGGGATTCCAGGTTCATTGGGAATTTTTGGTCCAATATTTGGAAGATGATGGACACAAAGTTGAAAAAGAGCATCGCTTTTCATCCGCAAACTGATGGCCAAACCGAGGTGGTGAACAGAACTGTTTTGTATATATTGAGAGGATATTGCAACAAACATCCCAAGTTGTGGGATGAATAATTGCATTACATTCAACATGCTTACAATTGGGCCAAGAACTCTTCTACAAATACTTCACCTTTTGAAGCCTGCTTTGGGTATTTGTCGAAATCGCCATTAGACTTCATGTTTGAGACGCATGTTGCAATTGATGGGCATAGTGATATTGACAAGGCTCGAAAGTTCATTGAGAAAATTCAGATTATTCATCAACAAGTTCAAGAACAACTTGAGAAGATTCAAAGTAAATACGAGGAGAGACATGACAAACATAGAGTTGATCACAAGTTTCAAGAAGGAGATGAAGTATGGTTGCACATAAGAAAAGAAAGGACACAAGGAGAAGGTAAAAAGCTCAAGCCTATTCGTTATGGTCCATTCAAGATCATTAAACAAGTTGGTAATAATGCATTTCAACTTGACTTGCCTTCATATATGCAAATGTATTCCATTGTCAATGTGGAGAATTTACGTTTGTATGAGCCTCCTTTGATTGATAATCAAGGGAGTGATATTCAGTTGCCAGCTATAGAAGATTTCTCGTCAGAATTTCTGGACGAGCTCAAGGAGGATTCCATCCTTGACAGGAGGACACACACTTCTAAGAGGGGAAGTGTCGATTATCTTCGAATTGGGCTCAAGGGCAGCAAACCAAGTAAGGCAAGAAGGATGGAAGTGGAAAAGGTGAGGGATTTGTACCCTCATCTTATGAACTGGTAATTAAAGTATTTTGGGGTCCAAAAGCTTCCCAATGGGGAGGTGTGATCAAGAGATCATGTGTTATACTCAAAATTTAAATTTCTTGAAACAGGACCGAACCTGAGTGACCGAAAAGGTCTCGTTGTTGCGATTTCGGCTCCGTGAGCGGTTCGAAAAACCGATGTCGTATGAGAAAGATATTGTGTTTTGTTTGTTTTCCCAAACAACAAAAATTTTGTGACTAGGATGCCCAGTCAGAATGTAGGTACAGTTAGTAGGTATATTATGGGGAATATTCCCTTTTCTCACAGCCAATCAGATCGCGCCACATGGCTCAATCTAGGCCATTGATTTTTATGGTACAAGATGTTTTCTGTCTGTTGATATTTTTCATATGGGTCATTGGATGAGCGACACGTGGCAAGCTCGGAGGCTACCACGTGTCCTCAAGATGTTGTGGTAAAATTTTGTTGGAGTCGGCGAGGGTCAACCCCGCGACCTCTGGCCCATCGCAAAGACCTCTGACCAGTCCGCCTACGATGTGTTTCTTACCAAGTATAGATCTCTGCATTATTTTATCATGTTAAATTTTTAGTGTTGGGGGAGGGGACCGCTAGTGGTCCCAACCCACTGGCAGCCCCAAAAGCATTGGTCACATGTTATACAACTGCAACATCAAACATCATATAAACCGGCGGCTTAAACCTTAACCCGCGGCATGATATCTGGTCACTTGTCGCGGTAACAATTAAAGGTTGTAGTTGATAGGTTGGATGGGCGGTTAATCTGACGAAGTATTGAAGATTTTCACATGGGCGGTTTGTAATGGCTTTTATTGCCACGGTCTTCGGAACGTGGCGTAGACTCCGAGTTCCGCTCCTCTTCTATGCGGAGTTTTCAACGGTTCAATGCAGTGTTAACGACGAGGGGTCGACATGTGACCACCCCGCCCAAACCTTAACATTTACTCCAAACGGTTTATATGGTGGAAGTTGGAGCGCACCCCTAATTTTAGGGCACTCCATTAATTTAACTTCAGTTAAGTGCCAGTCTCCATTTTTAGTGGAGCTTTTCTAGCTGACATTGGGAAAAATGCATTGGGAGTTCAATTTTTCGAACAATTTGGGTGAAACAAGAGTCTACCTAGACTAATTTGAGCATTCTGTAGCCATTGGTGCAGAGAAAAAATCCATTAGAGGCCTGTAAACACATGTAATTTTCAATTTTGAGCATAATGACAAAGAGGGACATGCCATTGGGAGCTGGACTAGCATATGTAGCCCAGGAGGGGTGAATTGCTTCATCATGCCTACTGTGTAAAACTTATGTGTGATTGTATTTCTCCATTATACACTGTTGTTCAGTGTTTTTAAGGCTTATTTTCATGCTTAAAGTTCACTAATTCATCTATGTTTCATGGTTAAAACACTCATTCCTTAAGCAAACAAATGGATACAAATTGTACATGTTTTTATTACTGAAAGGACACTTAGCATAGCATAACTAATACACTCCTTTTAGATCAATCCTTTAAAGAAAAAATCTCCTAATAGGACTCTATCTCCTATTTATTACATTTGTTTATCCTATAAGTGAAACATTTGCATAATTAATGTCACATGCTCGAAGGAAAAATCACCATAATTCACCACCACTTTACATCTTCAAAACACCCCTAGATCTGTGGAACATAATCTTATTTTTTAGGGATGGATGACCTTCACTTTAAACATTGTTTTGACTAATGAGTTGGTTGTGTGGCACTCCCTTTTGAGCCATGAATATCTGTTGGTATGGTCCACTGACATGCTGGAGGTCTCCAACTGGAAAATTTGCTATTGAGATGCTCAAAATTCTTCAAAAAACTCCTCACTACGAAACAGGGCAGTTTAGAAAATTTCGTAGCGAGTTTTAGTAGCGTATGAAAACTTGATTTTCCATCTATCTCTTTGACTCCTTTGATTTTCCAACACCTTTATTATGCCAAGACACCTTGCAAATAGTCAATCTCCCCCTATAAAACTTGAAAAAACTGAGTTTTAAGGAAAAAATGCACCTATAGAAATTTTCGTAGCGTATTTCTAGCCTCAAGCCTGAGGTACTCTACGAAACTGTCCAAAAAACAAGAATTTGTTGAGTTCAAGATTGTCTTCAAAAATTGTTCTCTAGCTGCAAAATTTGGGTTCTCTGCATGCTATGAACCTCATCAAACATATTCCATCTTAATTTTTACTCCTGTGGTGTTTCATCTTCATTTAAAATCAATTGGTTGATTGGCTCTTCTACCACTGTCATCTTTAGTCCTTTATTTTTTAACTCCACTTGAATCAAATCCAGTTGCTCCTAAATATCTTCCACTTGGTCTTTTAATGCTTTGTTTTTGGATTGTAAGTGCAAGTTCATCCTCCTAACATGTTTAACGTCCCCTCTTAGTGGCTGAGTCCATTTCATCAACTTTTCTGTATTTTCCAAGGTTTTTGAAACACTTGTGACTTGTTCTTCCCATATTTTCCTCATTTGTTCAAATTTAACCTTCTGAGCTCTATGTTTCTTTTCCTCCAGCTTCAAAACTGATATCTCTTTACCTACTTCCTTAAATTGCTCTTTGAGAGTTTCTATTTTTTATTTTTCAATCATTTTCTCTTTGCCCTTTCTTTGTTTGATAACCAGTTCCTCCTTTGCTAGTGAAGACAAATCTATGATGCTTATTGGCTGGGCAGCTTCATTGATTTTCTCAGTCTCTTTGCTTTCCATGACCTTCCTTCCATGCCTGGTCATTGGCTTCCTAGGTTGAAAAGTGAAACCAGCATCATCACCTGTAAAATCTAGTTTTTTAGCAGTCTTACCTTTCTTCAACTTTCTTCCTCCATCTTCAATGTATTTAGCTTGCACAATGGGTGAATCTTCAATGTCAATTGCATGCAGGATATCCTCAAAATTTCCTTTAGCCAATGTCTGGCTTCTAGTGACTCTCTTTCTGCCTTGTTTGTTGATTGTCTGCTTTTGTTTTGCAGGTGTTGTTTGAGGTATGTCAATCTCTTGCAAAGGCTATGTTTTCATGTCCATTGGCTCTGCAGGAGGTGATCTATCTTCTTCTTCAACATCCTCTGCCATAGTTGGTGATGAAGTAGTTCTAGGTTTGGAGGCTTTCTTAGGAGTAACCACATCAATTTCATAACCACTCATGAACAAGAAGGAATTCTAATCTTTGTCTAACCTCCTTAATTCCTATAACACTAACAACTTAATTAGACCATGATGAAAAAGATAAGTCTCACTTCCTTCTCTCTTGATTTGAACCTTATTTGACATTTTCCCTAGACTTTCTGTATAAATAAAAAGGCAATTCAAGACCTCTTACCTACAAAATGCAGAAGAAGTTTTAGATGATAGGAGTAGACCATGTGAAATATTCCTTCATAGGTAAAATACTTTTGAATGACCATCAACAACTTTTTATAATTCTCCTTCATGAAAATCCTAGGGATAGCATTTGGCAAATCAATTTCACTTTGTTCTTGCTTGATAAACTCTTTGCAATCTTGCATTGTGAATTTGATACCTTTAAACCATTGTTCCCCTCCTCTAGGGATTCTTGTAGTTGATGAGATGCTCTCTGGTGTCACTGTAAGGTTTAGAATTCCAACCTTTGAAGCTATTCCTATGAATCTAGTGGAAAAATCCTTTGAAACCTGTAAATGAAAGCCCTGCAACCTCTAACAGAATTGCAAGCAGCTAGTTCTACTGAAAACCTCCATGGCAGCAGGTTCTTCATTGAGTAAATTCATATACATGGGCTCATACCTGTGACAATGGCCACCCTTATTTGTTTTCATTCTTGCAACCATGGATGCTTTATAATCTTCATTTCCTCACTTGCTAATGACACCTGAAAAGTTCAAATTTTCCAGCAACCTGCTTGGCTCGATGAAGCAACTCTCTAGGGATCGACTCACATGCAAGGATAAAGTGAAATATGACAAAAGGCTAATTGAGGTAAGTTTTAATGGTTTAATTGACAGCTCAAGCTTCAATCATGACACATACAAGCCAAAAAAAGGTAATGATGACATCAAAACACGGGTATGTACATTTGAATTTACCATAACAACCTTGAATGACCTCCACCCTTACTGCTCTAATCGATAAATGACACCTCATACAATTCTGACAAGTCAGGTTAAAAAACGTATCTTCGTAGTGAAATTAGTTAAGCCTCTGACAGATTCGCTACGAAACTATTAGGCAGTTTCATAGCGAAATCTGATGTTTTCCTGTGTAAAATTCTATGAAAATTTGAAAAATTGACATATGCACCCTTTTGATTTTGAATGCATGGGAAATGACAACTGACACCATATGAGGACTAATTTGACATGAAATGGCATAAATGGAGGTGATCATGAAACTTAGGATAGGCTAAAAATTTTTTTTAAAAAAATCCTATACCACATTGAAATGGCTTAGGAGACCTTATCCATTTGGTGAGTGACCTATATGACCCTATCAAGAAATGTTTCGTAACTTTATGAGTGATAACAATGGCTCCACTTGGGATGATGTGCCCCTGTGGTACACCAAAGAACCTATATTTCCAATGCCATCCATATTTTTTGGAAATAGAACTCTGAAATTTGCCAAGCCTTCTTCAAACTCTTATGGCCTTCACCTCTAGCTCAAGCTTGATGATCTATTAGCAAAAAAAAATAATAAAATGGAATATATACAATGGAGTGAAAATTCAATAAAACTTAAGAGGAATAGTGCTTTAGAAACCTGTCATTGACAGGCCCTCCAAAACAAGGTTGTCCATGCATCTCTTGAAGTAGATAAGTTTTGTTGCCATAGAATGCAGCTACTATGAATGGTCCTTTCCAGATGTTCTCAAACTTTCCATGTTTCCTCTTTTCTTCAATTCTGGCCTCCCACTTCAACACCACATCTTAAATCTGGAAATTTTCTTCTTTGACCTTTCTATCAAATGTCTTCTTTATTCTATTTTGTGACTGTTGATGGTTGTTGTATACCTCCTCCCTTTTTTCCTGCGGAGCTATAAGCTGGTTTATCCTCCTCTGAATAGCATTAGCCTCCTCTTCTAGTCCTTGCAGCAATTTCATTACAGGCACTCCCAAGGATGTGGGAAAAATGGGTTCAACTCCATATACTAATTCATAAGGTGAAGTACAAATTGACCTTTTTGTACACACTCTATCAGCCCACAGAGCATACTTCAACTTCAGATGCCATGATCCTTTTTTTTTTTTCCTGCAGTACCTTCTTGATAATTCTCATAATGCTTTTATTAGAAGATTCAGGAAGACCATTACCCTGTGGGTAATAGGCAGTAGAGTTTCCAAGTGTTATGTGATACTGATGACAAAAGTTAATAAACCTTTTGGATTTAAAAGCTTGTGCATTGACAGTAATAATCTTCATAGGACAGCCAAACCTGGACAATATGTTATTCTCAAAGAATTGGATGATGACTAAATCATTTGCCTGCCTTGTTGGGATTTCTTCAATCCACTTGGCGAAATAATCTGTTGCTGTCAGGATCCAGCGATGCTGCCCTGAAGATGATGGGTGTATTTCACCAATAAAATTTAACCCCCACTATTTGAAAGGCGCCTCAGCATAAATTTGCATTAAGGGTAAAGGAACTAGCTTTTTCTTACCATAAAAAATCTGACATTCATGGCAGGAACCTATCTTCTTGTAAACATCCTTAAACATGGTAGGCCAATAATACCCTACTATGAGAATTTTATTTGTTGTAGCATTCCAATAGTGATGTCCTCCACAATTTCCTTTATGAAACTCTTCAATGACCCTTTCAGCTTCCTCTTCCAGCAAACAATTTAAAATAATGCCACTAGTATCTTTCCAGTATAGATTCTTATCTATAATGCAATATCTTAGAGATTTCAGCTTCACAAACCTTGCTTTTGATTTAGTCAATTATGCAGGAGCTCTATGATGATGCAAGACAAACACAATGTCTCTGTACCAGTCAGATAAAAATGTACTTCTCTTTAATAGGAATCAACGCTTTATCTTCATCTGATGACTCGTAAATTTCTGCAATAAAATTCATGTCAAGATAGTCAAAATTGGACAGTGCCATCAACTTTGATAGCCCCTGTCCTTTCACCAATTTGTAGGTATGATTTCTATATCATACTTCGGCAAATTAGCTATCCACTTCCCTCTCTTTCCATCAGGGTCAACTTGTGTTAAGATGTCCTTCACTACAGTGTTAGGGACAAATGTTATGACATGAGAATGCAGAATATAGATTCTGAAATCTTTAATGGCTTTGAACAAAGCATATGCCTGTTTTTCTAAAATATTTTATTTCAGCTCTAAGTTAGCAAGGGTTCTGCTAAAGAATGAAATGGGCTTCTCTGTACCTTGCTACCCTTTCTGCAATAAAACTCTAGGTATGGCGTTTTCAGTTGCAAATGTAAAAACTATAAATTCTTTTGAAAATTTTGGGCTAATCAATATTGGGACCTGAGTGAGTGGTTTCATTATTTCTTCAAATGAATTCTTGGCTTCAACTGTTTATTTAATATCAACTCCTTTCTTCAACATCTTGGTAATATCTTTGACAATGTCAGCAAAGTTCGGGATGAACCTTCTAACAAAGATTACTCTTCCAAGAAAGGACTGAATTTCCTTCCTGTTCCTAGGCAGGTCTATCTTCTAAATGGCATTGACTATGTTTGGATCAATATTTATCCCATATTTTGATATAATATGTCCAAGCAACTTTCTAGAGGTTAGAGAAAAAATACTTTTAATAGGATTAAGAGAAATATCAAATCTTCTACACTTCAGCAAAACTTTCTCCAAATGCTTCAAATGATCTTCCTCCCTTCTTGGAAATACAGTTATGTCATCCAGATAGACCACCACTAGCTTATCTTTCTCCTCAGCAAAGGCAATGTCCATTGCTCTTTGAAAAGTCACTCCTGCATTCATCAAACCAAAGGACATCTTGGCATACATGAATGTTCCCCATGGTGTGGTAAAAGCAATTTTCTCCTAATCTTTTGGGTGTACCAATATCTAATTGTATCCTGAAAAACCATCTAGCGTAGACATCCTTTTGGAGCCTACAATATTCTATAGAATTTGATCCATCTTAGGAAGAGGGTAGTTGTCTTTCAAAGAAGCTTTGTTCAAGTTTATAAAATCAATGCAGATTATGATCTCTCCACTCTTTTTTCTGACTGGTACCAAGTTAGCAAGCCATTTTGAGAATCTAATAGGAACAATAATTTTTGCATCAAAAAGATTCTTAATTTCCTTCTCAATCAGAGGCATGAGCAATGGATTAATCCTTCTCAATTTTTGTTTGAAATGTTTCTCATTCTCTTTGATAGGGATAGTATGTTGAATAATAGTAGGATCATACTTCTTCAAATCAGCATAACTCCATGCAAAAACATCAATAAACTTATTCATCATCTCAATATATTTTTGTTTCATCTCCACAGAAAGAAACTTAGAAAACTTTATCATTTTAGGCACTGCTACTGTACCAAGATTACAAGTCTCTACCTCTTCATCATCAACCTGCATTCAGTAGATTTGAACACATCATTTTGGTCAAAAAGTTTTTCAAGTGGAATAAGACCCTTGGGTATACAATTATTCTTCAGCTGCAAAACTTCAAAATTACCCTTAGCTTCAGCAAGCATGTTTTGTTAATCTACTTGTGTGCTTTCAAACTCCTCCTTCAACTCTATGAAATTTTTGTCTTGTTGGTAATCTTCAAACACTTGCCAATGGATGATGTTATCTTGGATGGCATGCCTATGATGAACTTCAATCTCATACTTCTCAATGGAATGTGCAGGGATAACAAACAAACTTGCAGAAACAGCTAGGGAATCAGCTACTGAGTTTTGATCCCTAGTTTTCACAATAAATGAATATTATTGAAAATTTTCCAACATTTCCATAATCAGATTTTTGTAAGCTCTCATCCTCACATCCTTAGTTTGATATGTTCCTTCAACTTGTTTAATTACCAATTCAGAATCTCCACAAATTGAAATTTTTTGGGCACCCAATCTTTTCAAAATTTCCAAACCCAAAAACAGAGATCCATATTCAGCCATATTATTTATGCAGTCAAAGTTTATTTTGAAAGAATAGAACTTAATTTCATCATCAGGAGTAGTAATCCAGATGCCTGCTCTAGCACCCTCTCTTCCAGCAGATCCATCAAATTCTAAAAGCCACCAGCCCTCTGCTTTTTTCTTCTATGATTTCCTTATTTTCAACTTCTTGAATTTATGCTTTCCTTTCATTTTATGCTTCCTCAGTTAGCTCATTGAAAATAATTGTTGATCCTAATTCAGTTTCAACAACATAAATTGGAAAATTCGGAGGTTTATCCTTGCTGCTTACCATATAGGCCATCCTAATCTCCCTGTACAGACTTCTTTGCTCACCAAAAACAGGAATGGTGGCATATGTCAATTCCATCTACATGGTGCCTTTGATTTTTGCTGCCCAAGATCTGGATAAGAGCATTCCAAACTTGGGTGGGATATCAGCCACCACAATGTCCATTACCAATGTCTTGGTAGGCACTTATGTTAGGCCAACAACAACATCCTTTATTAATCCTATGCATTGAACTCTTTTATAATCAAAAGAAAACAAATCCTTGTATGGCCTAGTAATCTCCAAACCCATTCTTTCCATGATCACCTTAGGCATAAGGTTATGGGAAGCCCCTGAATCTAACATTTCATTGTGTAAGGTCATTGTTGAGCCTCAAAATTGTGCTTTCTTTCACTTCAATTGCAAACTATGCTTTGACATAAAAACAAGAATTGTAGAGAATTGTCTTACCTCCATACCCATATTTAAAAAAAAAAAAAAATATTGACATATAGAGGGGTAAATTTCTTGTTTACTAACTGCATATACTTGAAATTTTCAAGCAAACATAAATAGTCACTTTATCATCCTTTACTTTTTTTAGGGAAGGTTATTCATTTTTTGGAAAAAAACCATAGCATCATAATCTGCATATATTGCGCTAGTGCACAGACTATTTTTCGGTAATTTTCGGATTAAATCACTATTTTTTATTATTTTTTGAAATGGACGAAGACAAAAAAACAGTGATGTTTCAGTACATTTTATCATCCTTTGATTTTCTTTTCAATGTGATCGTCAATAAGAAAAATGAGAGTACCCTTTGAAGTAGACAGGGAGAGGAAGTGCAGTATGATTTTTTTGAATTTTTTGGTGTCCTCATTTGAAAGTTATTGAATTTTCATTTAGTGCAATTTTTCGAACAATGAAATTCCACAATGACACAGTTTAGTAAAAAATTAATAAAAATTTGAATTTTTTAATGAAACTCCACAAATCTCATATCATCAGAAACTAGATTCAGAGATGAATCTAATGGTACTTTGTCCGACATATAATTTTTTTTTTTGTAGGTGTTCTGCCCCTCCAAAGTTGCAGGTTCCTGAAAACTGCAGAATTCTGTGTGTTTTTCGTTGACCAGAAACTCTCGGACGAGATAATCTCTCGGACGAGAAATTTCTCAAACTCTCGACCGAGAAATTTAAAACTAGTTTAACCCGCCTAGAGTTAGATTTACCGCGCGGGCAAACTTTGGACTGAAAGTTAAAAAACTCTCGGACGAGAGTTTTCACCCCGAGAGTCTTCCGAGAGTCTAGAATGTGATTAGTATTCTCGTTGAAGAGGTAAGAGAGAACAAAACTAAACAAATTATTATGCACGCATGCAACAACCTAAGCATGATAAAATGAAAAAAGTTGACACTTGTCAAATCCAATTATAACATGATTTGTATCACTGTTAATGAAACTCATGTTACCCACTATTGATATGTGTCACACCCCTACACCACGGGTGTCTTCCAACCACGTCTTGTAGGCAGGTGCGGCACTGCCGTACTTTTTCTTTTTCTAAATACTCAAGTACCCAGACTACGCCTATAGCAACATTCATTAGTTATATTACAAATGTTCTTTCAATGTGCGGAATAAAACATAAACATCAATATCAATCCACAAGTACGCCCATACATACAAGGGAGGGGCAACTCCCTTTTAAAATGAGTCCGCCCAGATATTATGTTTCATAAAAATATGATTACAATGTCCAATCCAACAAAAACCACTTTTGCTCCTTGGCAAGGCTATTTGCCTTTTGGTCAAGCTCTAAGGCTTACCAATCATCAAACTAGCTTACAACAGACTTTTACAACCATTTACAATCATCAAGTTCACCTTCGGAAGTGCTGCCCCAAAACTGCCCAAGTGCTGGTCAGTCGGGTCACTCAGTCGTTGCTCCAAATCAATGCAGAGCATTTTCTGAGCTGACCATGCATCCAATCCGTCCCTCACCCATATGGTTGGATGTGTTTCGGAAATACGCACCTTCTGCAATTTACGGCACCTCAATCCGATACCCGACGCTCCCGAAATCACGTTTTTAGTGCTGGGCCCCTGCCGTTACTCGGCGCCCAGAACCGACCCGACTCGACCCGACCGTCTTGCAGCTACGCCCGACCCGACCCGACCAGAACTGCGGTGCGACGTGCACGAGCTCGACCCGACTCGACCAACGCCCGTTCGCTGTCGTGCCTTCGTCGTTTCTTCCACAAACGAGTTGTTGGCAACTCGTGGTGCAACTCCCTTGATGTTGTTCGTTGATTGATCTTCGCTTTTCGCTTGATGCCTCCACTCTCCATCACGCCATCATATATATATGCACGCCCAAGTGAAGTGTGGTTGCTCGTTTGCCATGAGCCGACCCGCCCGTTTATTCATCCGCCCACGAAACGTCGCGTCGTGGGGTGTGGGGCGCTCGGCCGACCCGAGCCGACCCCCACGTTTGGTTGCTCGCCCACGAAGTGTGGCGTCGGTCACGCCCAACGCATCGTCCGACCCACCGACTCGTCCGTCGGCTCGCTCGCCCAAGGGGCGCCCGTTGTGGTATAAACGTCTTACCAACGCCGTGTTGGTTTAACTCGACGCGCTTCTCCTCCAACTCGCTCTCGTGACTCGCCTTGCTACGTGCACGCCCGTGCCTCTCCAACGGTGCGACGTGCCGCCCGTTGCGTCGTACGGCGCCCGAACTTGTCCAAACGCCCAACCGGCGCGCCCGTCCCACCGAACGCGCCCATGAAGTATTGGGGCCTTACAATATGCCTTGTTGCTTTGTGAAAGTCCTCAAATTGATTGCTCGATCTTGATATTCTCCTATGGTAATATAAAATAAAAAGGCACCATAATTCTCTTTGGGGATTTGTAAAAGCGAGCGGTGGTCAGTTATGAAGAAATTTGATGGTCGATTCCATAGTGATTGTATAAATCACGACTACAAGAAGCTCAACTTTCTCTTTCATTAAGAAGGCTTCATATTTAACAAGTGGCATCAACATCTTTTTGGAGGAATCGATAAACTCAAGGGTCACTGGTTAGATTGATATTGGATTTTCTATTCCTACGGGATTGTGTAGATCTTGCACGGAAAGGGATGGGCCTCTTTCTAAGAACATCAACCTCACTTATTCTCGTTGCTCATTTTCTGAATTAGGTTAACCTCTAGTTTATGGGGTTTGCATTCTTTTGACGGTTGACTTCATATACATGTATTTGTGTGTTCAAATTCATATACATGCATTTGTGTGTATTGCAAGTTAGAAATTGAGCATCAAATTCATTTAGTACATATATAATTTATTTTGGAAATAATATATATTTAACATTAAAATAAAATTCATAATATGTATATTAATGTATTTTATTTATGCACTACATTTTAGATATTAAAATGCTTTTTGTTATTTTTTTGCATTAAAATATTTTTAAATATTTGTTAATATTATTTAATCCTAAATATTAAAATATTTTATGGATGTGTGAACACTTTTTAGTTGCTCCCTCATCTAAATATTTTCATAGGTAATTGCAATTGAATGTGATAAAATGAAATGACTAGATTGTGAGAAAGGACAGAGATTTATAGCTCTAGGAGGAAGCTCCTTCAGAATGGCTTGGGCAAGTAGGGAAAGTATAGAATGGCTTGGGGAAGTAGGGAAAGTATAGAATGGCTTGGGGAAGTAGGGAAAGTATTGAATGTTGCAATTATTCCCACCCAAGTCCTTTTCACGTTGTACTCATAATTGATGATGATGTATGGGAAATAGAGAAATAAAGGAAAATTCGGTCACCCACATCATTTCCACATTGTAATAAGAATTGAAGATGTTGTATGGGAATAGAGAAATAAAGGAAAATTCGGTCATGTGGAATGGTAGACGCTAGTCAACACAGTTGGGAGATGAGAGCACACACTCTCTCAAGGGGAGTCATTCAATGATTGATGCATTCAAGCATTATTCGTAGAAAAGGGAAGTCAATGACATAATAATCACATCGTAGTGATGAAAACTATGCATTAAGAGTGTGTGGAAGCATTGTTAGTGCACACTCGCAACTATTCTGGAAACATTGCAAAAAGTAAAAACAACCACGTTAATAAGGTAGGGTGATTTTTTGATTCCTGCACAAGTGGAGATGTTGGTTACTCTGGAACTTCTCTTGGTTTTCAAAGGTGGAGATCCTTTGGGTGGACTTTGGATTCCCATGAAATTTATTAGGTAGAAGTGTAGTGCACTATGGATTCCTACCTGATTTCATGTGGAGGCATTATGGGCTTTGGATTCTTATGGTGTAATCGGGTGGAGATTCCAAGCTTCCCAAAGGAATCTTGGGATCGTGCGAATGTCTTCCCAAAGGTTTTTGTTTCCATGAGGTTGGGGCGAGCATTTGGGGTTTCAAGTTAAGCATAGCTAAAATCCTATCCTCATGCCCATTAGCTTTCTAGTCATCTTCATGCCATTTCTCGGTGAGGACAGTTTCTTTGATATTCTCGAGAACCACTTTCCATATCTCTTCAATTTGTCGATACTCATCTCTGAATGTTCTCCAATTTCTTTCTTTCCAGGCGACACATATGAGAAATCCCATAAAGAGTCCCCACACTATGTTAAGAACAAGGCTTTTATACCCTCCTTTTCTCCAGACTTCAATTGTATGCCTGAGGCTCTTGTTGTCCCTATCTGTTTATTGAAAGAGGGACAAAAGTTTTTTCCACAAGGTCTCAGCGACAAAGAAGTTATTCAATAGGTGTTCCAATGTTTCTACATTCTTCTTACACATAGTATATGTCAGTCGGCCATGCATTCCTTTCTTATGCAGCTGATCCTAGGTAAGAATCTTTCCATGACTAAGTAGCCACAAAAAGTATTCAATTTTCAGCCATTGTTTTTCCGACCATATTTTTTTTCCAAAGTGGTACAACTACATTATGAATGTTATTTGATTTTATGTAATGGCCTTCTTGTATTGTGAACATGCATTTCGTGCAATACCCCCATATGAGTATATCCTCTCGTGTTGCTATTGCTATTTTTCTAGATTTAAGTTCTTTCACATAGTTTTCCCATTGACAAGTTTCTGGAGCATTCTTCCACTGGTCTTTTAGCTTCCATTTTCGCCATTGAAGCTCTGTCCCTTCATCCAAAAATTGTGCTATTGTCTTAGTATTCGGCCTGTTAGTGAATAGGAAAATCTCCCCTAAATCAATTTCACTGAATATTTTCTCCTGTTGTTGTCATGATTCCTCCCAAAACTGGGCAATGTCACCTCCTCTAATTTCCCAAAAATTGTGTTCTCGGATGAGATATCTATTTAGTGCTATCAAGTTTCAAATAATGGATCCTTTAGGGGTCATTTGAACTTTTAATTTCCTTACAATAGTTAAGGAAATTTCATTCTTCTATTCTGAGATTATTTTCCACAAATCTCTACCCCATTGTATCCATATTTACCAGAGATTAGCTCCCATAACTTGATTTAGCAAATATGGATCTCTTAACCCCAAGCCTCTGGTCCTTTTTATTTTCGTAAGCTTATCCCATGAAAGGAGAGCCCATTTACAGGCTTGTTGAGATCCTTGCCATAGGATGTTTTTAAACGTCTTAGCCATATCATTACAACAGATTTTAGGCGTTTCAAATCCAGAGAGTTGATAGATGGGAATGGATTGTAAGACTGTTCTTAACATAACAACTCGACTCAGAGCATTAAGCACCTGAAATGCCCAATTTTGAAGTCGAGCTTATATGCGATTAATGAGATATTTCCACCCAGAGACCCGAAGAGAATTTAGATTGAGAGGGATTCCTAAATATTTCATAGGGAAGGATCCGATGTTGAATCCCAAGGTAGGCAATAGGAATCTTTGGGAGAGAATATTAGTATTAAATATAAACACATTTTATTTGTCATTATTGATAAGAGTTCCAGAGGCTTCCATGAAATCTTTAAGAATGGATATAATTTCCTTAGATTCTTTTAGAGTGGCTTGACAGAAGAGCATAATGTCATCTACAAACTGTTGGTGCGAAAGTTTTAAACCTGCCCCCCAAAGATTAAGGCCTTTAAGTTGACCTCCTTGGATCTTACTTTTAATATGTCAACCAAGGCCTTCTGCTACAATAATGAAAAGGAAGGGGGAAAGTGGATCCCCTTGTCTTAAACCCCAGGTAGCATTAAAGGGAGTTGAAGGAACTCCGTTAAGAAGAATAAAGTAATTAGGAGAAGAAATAAAAGGAATTATCCAATAGATCCATCTTAAATCAAATCCAAACACCTCAAGAATAGCTTTAAGATAATTCCACGACCTCCAGACAGGGCTCCTCTGCACGACAACAACAAATGGATAAGGTTGTGGAGGAGTACGGGGACATCTTCACCTCACCCATAGGGGTTCCTCTGCACTGTCAGGTCAAGCACCTGATTGATCTGACCCCAGGTGTGCCGCTACCCAATGGACCGATCTATCGGCACTCTATTCTGGATAATGATGAAATCAAGAGGCAGATTCAGGAGCTGTTGCAGAAAGGTCACATCAGACCAAGTTCATCACCCTATGACAAAGAAATGTATTCCATTGTGCAAGCCTGTTGACACCTGGTTTCACCTCCATCTCAAGAAAGAACAAAGGGGAGAAAGGCAACAAGCCTCCGAAACCCTCCACCAATACAACCCCCACCAACACTGCCTCAACCCAGTGAAACAACTTTGAAGTTCTGAGCAATCTTGACTCATTGGAGCACCCTATAGTCTCCCAGGCCCCCACTGATCAAGATCCGTCATTATTAAGTCAATCTTTGATTACAACCAACGCCCCGAGCACAACCTCGGATTCAATCCATGCCCAGGCACCGCAACACAAACCATAATCCTCTCCCATTCAGATTAATACCAGCCACACCTCACTGCAAACTCCTCAATGCACAGAAATGCAAACAAAGCAGCCATCCTCAACCACTTCAAACAATCCTCTGGAGGAGATCCTAGGCGATCTAGATCTCCAAAAGGTCAATGAGAAATGGTCCAAACTGGGAGTCGATGCCATTCCCCAAGAACACTTGGAGAAGATAGAAATGGCATACCTGCAGCTGGAATACATCAACCAAAATGCAGCCAAAAGGCAATGGGGAAATAGCAACCAAACGGGCATTCAAGCCAACCTGGATTTGGATCAATACAAGCCACAAGGACCAGGAAGAAAAAGAGGGCGCAAATCCACAAGACACTAAATACAAGAACCAGGAAGACGCCTAATCAATGAAGGAAAAATCAAGGCCTTGGTCCTATCTGCTCCAAAGGTAGCTCAATGAAAATCACAACCTGGAACATCAGGGGGCTCAACGGCACCACCAAAAGAAGGATCTTGAAAAACTTCTTATTCTCGCTACACCCAGACATCATACTTCTTCAAGAATCAAAATGCTCTCCCAAAGGCACAGAGACACTCAAAAAACTTGTTTCCAACAGTCATCACTGCATAAGCATAGATGCTATTGGGAAAGCAGGAGGGTTACTCACGTTCTGGAACAAAAGAAAATTCTTCTTGCAGAATGCTCTGTCCACCAAGCACTCGTTATCGAACATTTTCAACATGCCAGACTCAGGGCAATCGATCTGCATCACCAACGTGTATGGACCCCAATGAATCCAGGAAAAGCTGAAGATGCTGCTAGACCTGGACGAAGTCAGACAACACCATGGGGCAAACCACTGGATTTTAGGCGGAGACTACAACATGATCACCAATCTAGCAGAAAAAAAGGGAGGCTTACGAAGATTGGATAAGGACTCAGAAGCATTCAACACCTTTATTGTTGAATCCAAACTCATTGACATCTCCACAGTCAATGGTCTGCATACCTGGAATAATAAGCAAGGAGGAAACAGTCAGATAGCATCAAGTCTCGATAGGTTCCTCATGTCGGAATCCATTCTGCTGCAAAATATCGACATGGAGGCCAACATTCTGCCTATCAGAGGATCTGATCACTGGCCAGTGCAGATTCACTTCACCAATTTGGATAAGCCCCACAACAGACGATTCAGATTTTAAGCCTTCTGGACAGAGCACCCATCATTCATGCAAAACATACAACGCCGGTGGACTCAAGCCACCATAAGGAGCGACAATATCATGTACATATTCCAGCAGAAGCTCAAAACAATAAAAATCAACCTCAAACGCTGGAACAAAAACACCTTTGGCGACATATTTCAAGCCAAAAAAGAACTCGAGGAAAAAATGGCCAACCTCCAACAATCTTTGATCAAAGAAGGGCCCAATGATGAAAGAATAGCTCAAGAATCAAATCTGCAAAGGCAATGGGAAGAACGGTTAAAACAAGAAGCGCTGCTATGGAGGCAGAAGTCGAGGGTGCAATGGTTAAAACAGGGAGAACGCAACACTAGTTTCTTCCAGAAGTCAACCATCCAACATAGAGCACATAATCGCATCCTCTCCCTCAAAAAAGCTGATGGCGATCAAGTTTATAAAAGGGAGCATATAGGATTTGAACTCAACTCTTTTTTCACTTCTCTTCTCAGCGATCCCATTCAAGATAGAACCCGAGCCATCAATGAAATTATCGCTGCCATTCCCAACTTAGTTACAGAGGATCAAAACTCCCTCCTTCTAAGAGAATTCACTGAGCAGGAGATTGAAGAAACAATCTTCAACATGGCCTCGAACAAGGCTCCCAGACCAGACAGCTTTACAATCGAATTCTTTAAAGCTTGCTGGCCCATTATTAAGGCTGACCTTCTCAACCTAGTAAGGAACTTTCATAGAACCAAGAAAGTTTTGCTTGCCATCAATGCCACATTCCTCACCTTAATTCCCAAATCAGACCAGGCTGACTCCCCCGACAAGTTTCGTCCCATAGCCCTTTGTAATGTCCTTTACAAAATCCTTTCCAAACTGATGGCTAGCAGACTTAAATCTGTCCTCCCCTCAATCATTTCTCAGGAACAAACTGGCTACGTTGAAGGTAGGCAAATCACTGACAGCATAATCCTCACTCAGGAAGTGTTTCATTCTCTCAAAACAAAAAGGACTCCAGGTATGCTTATCCAGCTTGACCTTTCAAAGGCCTTTGATAAAATCAGCTGGCACTATATGAGAGCAATCCTCCAGGCTTTTGGATTTAGTCAACAATGGACAAATTGGATAATGGAACTGGTCTCAGGTGCTTTCTTTTCAATGCTACTGAATGGAGGACCCCTTCAACCCTTCATTCCGTCCAGAGGTATAAGGCAAGGAGATCCCCTGTCTCTGTTTCTCTTTGTCATTATGGCAGAAGGGCTAGGAAGATCCTTAGCCAAGGCAAAACAGCAGAATCAACTCAAAGGCATCAAACCGGTACACCAAGGACCCACAGTAACGCATCAGTAATTCGTAGATGATACAATGCTCATGGGTGCCCCCACAGTGCAGGAAGTTCGAACCATCATATTTTGTGGAAAACATGAGGTCACCTCTAACGATAGAAGAAGCTTTGGATTTTAAAGATCAAATAGAGGATGATGTCATTAGTAATTTCATTAATAAATCACAAACTGCATCTCACTTGCAATGTCACATGATTGAGGCAGCATTCGACAATAAAGAAGAAGAAGATCCTTTTAAAGACATCCATGATCAAGCAATACCTAATACCTCTGTGAATAATACTAAGGTTGTAGAAATTGAACCAGGAAAAACCTTGAACATTAACAAGAATCTCACTGCTGAACAAGAAGAGAAATTGGTCCAATTATTACGAAAATACAAAGCAGCCTTTGCATGGGATTACCCCGATATGAAAGGAATTGACCCACAATTATGTACTCACCACATTTACATTGAAAAATACGCAAGACCCATTCGTCAACCTCAAAAGAGACTGAATCCTCACCTTAAGGATGCTATGAAAGATGAATTACAAAAATTATTGGATGTCAATTTTATCTATCCAATATCTGATAGCAAGTGGGTCTCCCCATTAGTGGTGGTACCTAAAAAGAATGGAAAGTGGAGGATATGTGTAGATTACCGTGAACTCAATAAAGCAACACAAAAATACCACTTTCCTCTTCCTTTCATTGACCAGGGATTAGACACATTGGCAAGAAAGAAGTTCTTTTCATTTCTGGATGGCTTCAATGGATACAACCAAATTCAAATTGCCCCTAAAGACCAGGACAAGACTACTTTCACCTGCCCATGGGGTACATTTGCCTACCGAGTCTTACCTTTTGGCCTATGCAACGCTCCTGCTACATTTCAAAGGGCAATTCTCAGCATGTTTGCAGACTTAATAAATGAAGGTCTTGAAGTATATATGGATGATTTCACTCCTTATGGGGATGATTTTGAACCTGCGTTGCAAAATCTAGAAAAGTATTGCAAAGATGTATAGACACTAGGCTTTGTTTAAGCAATGAAAAATGTCTTATGATGATGATTGAAGGAGTTATCTTAGGCCATTATATTTCAGCAGAAGGAATTCAAGTAGATCCAGCTAAAATTGAAATACTCTTGTTAATTCCTACACCTACTACACAGACAGAGGTACGTAGCTTTCTTGGATTTTCTGGTTATTATAGAAAATTTATAGAGCATTATTCTCGAATAGCTGCACCTTTATATGCGCTGACTAGAAATACTGATTTTGTTTGGATAGACAAATGTGACAATGCTTTTAATGATTTGAAGAAGCTCGTTGCAACAACCCCTGTGCTGAGGGGCCCAAATTGGAATTTACCATTCCAAATTTCATCTTACGCCTCAGACACAACAATTGGAGCAGTACTTGGGCAGGAGGAAGACAAAAAGCCATATGCAATTTACTACATTAGCAAAAAATCTGACCCCTGCCGAATTAAACTATACTGTGACTGAGAAAGAATTTTTCGCTGTAGTTCACGCTATAAATAAATTTAGGCATTACATAACTGGGTATCCTGTAGTGCTTTACACAGATCACTCTGCCATTAAGTTTTTAGCAAATAAACCTGTTACGAATGGGAGAGTAACTAGATGGCTGATTTTACTGCAGGAATTTGATATCACGATCAAGGATTGACCGGGCAAAGAGAACCCTGTAGCTGACTTTCTGTCCAGGATGCCAAAGCCAACAGATGTAGAACCAGTTGAAGATCACTTCCCGGATGAGCATCTCTTCACTGTTACCACCAGAACACCATGGTATGCTGATATAGCGAACTATTTGGCAATAGGTAAATTACCCAAACATATATCCCTTAATGAACGAAAGCAAATAATACATCGTAGCACCCGTTTTTCATGGATAGGAGGTTACTTATTTCATACAGGTGCAGATATGCAAATAAGAAGATGTGTTAGGGACGATGAGGTATATGATATTTTGAAAGCGTACCATGACGGACAGTGTGGCGGACACTTTGCAGATCGTAGAATAGCACATAAAGTCCTACGGATTGGCTATTATTGGTCTAATATCTTTAGAGACGCAAAGAAAATTTGTGCAGGCCTGTGATAGCTGTCAAAGGGCTGGTCGACCTGGGCAGTCTGATGAAATGCCCTTGAACCCTCAACTAGTGATTGAACCCTTCGAACGTTGGGCCCTTGACTTCGTTGGTCCTATTAGCCCTCCATCGAACTAGAAAACATATATCCTAGTTTCCACTGAATACGTTACTAAATGGGTTGAAGCAGAACCTCTTTCAAAAGCTACAGAGGATTCCGTGATACATTTTCTTTTCCAAATTTTCGTGCGGTATGGCCTCCCACGAGACATAATCACAGATGGGGGACCACAGTTTATAGGTAACAAATTGGCTGAAACATTACAGAATTACCATATTCAGCGTAAAATTACAACTCCCTACCACCCACAGGCCAACGACCAAGTCGAAAGCACGAATAAGGTAATCAAATCTATACTGACAAAAACGGTTGCTTCACATAGGCGAGATTGGGCCTACAGACTACCAGAGGCATTGTGGGCGTACCGAACGACATGGAGACCTACCACAGGAAATTCGCCATACCAGTTGGTATTTGGAAAAGAACCCATCTTTCCTATCGAATTTGAAATTCAGACATTACGAACAACTCAAACGATAGGTCTAAATTTAGATGAAGCACAGGCAAAAAGACTGCAGCAACTGAATGAATTGGATGAAATCAGACTCTCTCCTCTTCAGCGCACCGCATTAATCCAGCAACAGAGAGAAAAATGGCATGACGCCCACATTAAACAAAGGATCTTCCACGAAGGAGATTGGGCACTTCTATATGATTCTCGGTTTCAGGATTTCCCTGGAAAACTCCAGACTAGGTGGCTTGGACCCTACGAAATTTAGAAAGTGCATGATAACGACACTCTCACACTAGTCACCATTGATGGATATGGGCATTCCTTTAAGGTTAATGGCCATCGAGTTCGATTATATCGTAAGTCGCTTACCCGTGAATCCTTTTGCCAGCAGTGAAGGGAAGACTCCACCATTGAAATTCTTGCTGAAGGGGAGAATCCCTCTCCCGCGCCAGTTTGATAAATTGGTTTTTTTAATTTTTGTACATAATGCATTCTTTTTTTTCTGTTTTTGGTTTCTGTTTTTGAAATTCATTTCCTTGTTAATACTTCTTTATTTCGTTTGAATTTAGTTTCTTTAAAAACGAAAAATAATAAAAATTCTGTGTTTTTTCGCGTTGTTGTTCCTTTCTAACGGAACAGCACTTCTGCTGTTCCTTTTGAAAGGAATAGCAGTTTCGCAGAGTGTTTTTTCTGTTCCTTTTAAAAGGAATAGCACCTTCATAGGATTTTTTTTGCCGTTCCTTTCGAATGGAACAGTAGTTTCGTGCAGTGTTTTTGCTGTTCCTTTCAAACAGAACAGCATGTCCGCAGAGCATTTCTTTGCTGTTCCTTTTGAAAGGAACAGCAGTTTCGCAGATTATCTTTGCTGTTCCTTTTGAAAGGAACAGCAGTTTCGCAGATTATCTTTGCTGTTCCTTTTAAAGGAACAACACTTTTTGAACGATTGTTTTAAGTTTGTATTTAAAGCACGATTGTTTTGAACGATTGTTTTAAGTTTTCAATACAAAAATACAAAGAAAAAATAAAGCACTTCCTCAAGTATGTATGAAGGACAATGGTTCCATGGGTTACAAAACAACTCTATCAAGGTTATGGACACCTATGGGCAGCAGAGCTCTGTTAATGGTATTGAAGTCATACTTATACAAATCAATAGTTATTTAACCCTCTTTCCTATAATTTTTATTGAATATCAAACGAAATGCATAAAATTCCTTAAGTTCTATCCCCGAACCATCACACATGAAAAATATTATAAATCGGTCATATTACTTTAATGTGGTAAATAAAAAAATTACATTAATATTTTGCTGTCCCTTCACCTCATACTTGAATTATTACAACGCGATTCCCTCATTATTACCGATTTATCTTACGCATCGATTTCAGTAATTACTTAATTTGATTGAGTTTATCATGATTGCGCCTGTTTTTTCACTGCCGTCCTATTGTTGTTCCACACATGCCACCTTAATCGACGGTCGAGGTCGACCTTTCATTCGTTTGGGGGGCGGAAATATCTGCATGCAGATCAGAGAATTGGAAAAACTCTCGGACGAGAGTTTTTCCAACTCTCGTCCGAGAGTTTCTCCAACTCCCGTCCGAGAGTTTGCCCGAGAGTTTTGTGACCACAACTCTCGGACGAGAAAATGAAAAACTCTCGTCCGAGAGAATTTTAACTCAGGTTAAACTCGACCAAACTCTCGTCCGAAATATTTAAAATTTCTCGGACGAGAATTTTGAAAACTCTCGGCCGAGAAATTTAGTTGACTTTTTTCTCGACCAAGAAATTAAAAATTTCTCCCGAATTCTAACCATCCGCCAAAAACTGTTTCCCAACACCTCCAAGTAGAGGTGACAAGTGAATAAGATCATGGAATAGTATATAGACATTTTTAGGTCCCTATAATACTAGTGTATCCCCTTATTTTTATTGTTAGTATAGCCCCATTATTGTTATTCTTTTGTCCATGTAATCCCCATATTGTAATTATTGTGTCCCATAGAAGCTCACTATTGTTATTGTTGTGCCCTTACATTGTTATTGTTTTGTTGGATAGGATTATGTTGTGACCCATTGGACTCCTATATATAGAAAGGAGGTTTTTTCTTTTGTATCATCTAAGAATTTTTCATTTATGTAATGTAAAGGAGGTTTCCCCCTCGAAGTGGCTGATTTATAAGGCATTGATCTCTCTTTTATTCTATTTTGGGAGCTTTGGATTCTAGGGTTTCGTTGCTTCAAGCAAGTCATCATGGAATTTTTGCTATAATTTTTTTTTCCTACTAAGGTTCAGAAGCTAAAAAACAAATCAATTTGCGAATAAATCGTAATGAACTATGTGTAAAAATTTCATATCTTTGTTCACAATATTTTCGAAGATATGATCTGTGGAAGTTAGGGTTTTTGCAGGCTCCTAAATTTCATCTCAAAGAGGTGACCTTGCGAAAATCGTCATAACTCTTTCTCTGAGCATCAAATTGGAATTTTGTAAAAAGTGTCCAAAATTACACAGAATTTAGTTTATTTTGTAAGAATTTCATAGTCGAAGGAGGAAACAATGACACATGGAACTCCATACAAGTTCGCTTTACTGAACCAGTCCATAATTAGGTCATTACGGGAGATTAGGCATAAATTTTCCGTGAAGAATCCAAATTAGCTCTAACTTGTGGCATTATAAATAGGACTCATAGGGCTAATACATGATATAAATTCAGATCTTGAAGATCCACATTAACAGAGATAAATCAGGGTCAATATATACCTCCTAAAAAGAAAGAAAAAAGTGTGTATTATTTAAACAAATTTTCATAAATTTCATTTGAAAAAATAGTTTAAAGTGTTTCCAATGGAATATTGAAGCATATATATCAATATTGAGTTATATAATTCCTCCTAAAAATAATTTTGCACCTATTAAGCCCGCAGAAAGCTCTATGTTGGAGAGGTAAATCCCCTCTGCGGATAGAGGCGATCCCTACTAGCCCAGATCAGGTCTAGCAACAACTGAGTCACGCTAAGATGCAAGTTCCTAATTAAAAAAGACCAAGATGCGACAAGAGGCCTACCTTAAGTCCTACGCTGCCGTCGTTTGTGGAGAAGATGGCACTTCCATCCCTTGCTTTGGTAGATCACAATTCTCTCACTCAATGCGATCGAACACCTGCATGTACAAGAAGAAACAACAAAAAAACAAGCGTAAAACCTGATACATGCAATTATGTATCAGTTAGAGAAGATACAAATCATAACGTAAAACATGAACATCTGAGTGGAACCATAATCGAAGTCGCATATTATTAATCAGAAAAAAGAAAGATACAACCTGAGCTCTGACGCTGGATCTTCCTTCGGCAGGTCGACAGAGGAGTACGTCTCGGTAAAGCTCGTCGGGACAAGGACAAGTCTCTCTCTCTTTGGCTATCTGAAGATAATCTCCTTACAATTGATTCAGCTGTATTTAGGCTAGCTTGCAAAGGGAAAATGAAAAGCTTATATATATGGTGGAAGGGGAGTTGGGATCCATACAATCGTGGGATTGGCCCTATCCTCAAGGAAGCTTCCATGATAGGTGGAAAACTACTTCCCCTACATGGAGATCCGGAGCCAAACCTCCCAACTCAATTTAGAGACTAGTTCAGAAGTTGGTTGGAATCAAAATTCCACCATTTATTTTTTAAAAAACACTCCTTATTAAGCTTGGCACAGGTGATGCACTGGGACAGAGCGCCAGTTGGTGTGCCCTCTTTGGTGGATTTCCCCCATTGGCGCGAGGGCTGAACTAGCTAGTCACGCCAAGGCTAAAAAGGCTATTTTTAGGGATTTTCACAGGAAGTTGTCTTCAGGGGAATGATTTTCCTTGTAAAGGGGGATGCCATGAAAGTGGTTTCAGGTCATGTTACTGCTCACAGGTCACGGAATAAGCCCTCCAATGTGCGGGATGGGGGATTGCAGGGACAGTGACAAATTACTATGTAACAGATGCCCCCTAAAGAATGAGGCCCCAAAGAGAGAGAGGGGTGAAATGCTTTACAAGAACACGCCCAAATGAAAAAAATACCATCGGAAGACCTGCGTAGAAAAATACAACTGATATCTCAAATACATGATATATATGTGGCATGGGCGCAACCATTTGTAAAAAAGTATACAGTAATCAAGATCCAAGGTATGGACGTAGCCATCCAGTAAGGATCGATGAAGAGACTTATATATGGTCACAACCATCCAGTGAATGAGTCATGTAACCAATCATAATAATCCAAAAAATCGCAGCCTGGATTCTAACAGAAAAAATCCAGGGTCTTGCGCTCCATCTCGACCCGAACAGAGTACAAGTTCAAGCATGTGAATAAGTGAGCTGAATTCGAACATGCAAGAACATCGTCTGATTACCAGCCAGTGATGAAAGTTGTTAATAGACGCGAGAGGAACCACCAATAATGACAATGGCCCTCAAGGTACTATAGGTACAATCCACGGAATGTGAATAGTGAGTTGGCATCGAACACTCGCAGAATCATCCGATCGAAGGTCAATGATGAAAACCTTGTGTTGAATGCGAAGAACCTGCCATTGAGGCATGTAGGCTCCAAGGTACCGAAAGGGAGTCTCTAGATCAACATCCTGGATGATGCGCTGAAGTCGACAGGAAGTGACCTTGATCGAAGGTGGGCCATAGTATTTCCCACATCATCGACGCGAGACCGAGGAACATAATGTTTGTGAATCATGATCAGATGAGAATCAAAGGAAGGTTGAAACTGCAGAGGTCAAATTCTCTTGAACATATCGGCAGCACGACAGTGGATTTGGCAGTATTTGACATCAAAAGATAAGAGGTAATGATGACGAGGCAAAGAGCAGATGAGAGGTCAAAAAGGATACCCAAACCCATGGAGGCAAACAGAGAGTGAGATGAGATGTCCCCAACCCGACGCGAATGCATACAAGTGCCATGTTCAAGAGCGACATACTGCTGACACGACGACGATACTGGTTCCATTTTTCCCACCATTTCTGGTGAGTACCCCAATTATTTTTGAGAACAAGCTTGAAGGGGATGGCATATGCTTGTAATATAAGTTCCTGCTTCAGACGAATCCATCCTAGTACATTTAACGAGCCCTAGGAAGGAGAAACTCGAATATTGTCATTACGACTGAATCCGATGTTATCAGGGTTTAATGAGTTTAACAAAGGAAAAACTCGACGTCTTTTCATGTTTAGAGAGTTTGAAAAGACAGCAGAAAAGTAAACTCCAATGGTCCCTTTTCGTAAATAGTTCCTCAGATCCGAAAAGGTAGAAAACTATGTCTGAGAAAACCTCCTAGTCGCAATAGGCTAGGGTATTCATTTTTCGTAAATAATCTATCCTAGCTCGAAAAAGGGGCAAATGTATACTGGGTAGATGTCATTTCACAGCCACTTTAACGAGATCAAAATGACAAGGGACTCGACAATCTTTTCATGTTTAGAGAGTTAGAAAAGAGCTTAAAGATGACTCCAAAAATGACTTTTTCATGTTTTTACTGAGTCCGAAAAAGTATAAAATACAACTCGTATCACTGTCCAAGTGGCATAAAAACCTGTCGCTGCACATAAAAGCGAGTGTAAAATCCATTTTTCGACAAAATATATTAAAATATTGAGAAAAATAACTTTCAAAACCTAATTTTGACTTCAAAAGTTATAGATATGCCACAAATGGTAAAAACATATTTACTTTTACTTTTTACCTCATTTGGAGAGCAACAGTGAGCTTTGGGTGTGCGAACTTGCGGTGATGATTGCGACCAATCCAGTACATCATCCTGATTCTCATTTGTTCCAAGTAAGAGGCGCTCCCATTAGCTTTGTTTTGGTTCATTTTTTTGTAAATCTCCATTATGTATTTGACCTATGGAGGAACCCTTTTGCAAACTTAGGGCTCGGCCAATTGGCGCGGGTATCGGGCACGGACCCGCACCAATTGGCTTTTTTTGCAAAGGGGTCGTGCCAATGGTGCAACTCAAATTTACGCGTTAATTTACCAAAATGTGAGCCACTCAAATGAATTTTTAAGTGTTGCAGAGATCTAATAAGGTGTTTTTGACCATGTTGGTGCAGATATCCAGGCACAATGGTGATTGAATGGAAGGAGAGGGAACATGGGGAAGAGGACGAAATGGCCATGGAAAATGAAGCTTGCATGAACGCCCTCCGGGACTGTGGTCTCAATAAGTTCTTCCTCGCACCATGTTTAAGAGCTCAACCTGAGCTATTGCGGTATTTGGTTAGCATATGGGACGAGAATGAAGAAGTATTCAAACTCCGAGACCAAGTACTAGCACTTGAAGTCTCTGATGTTTATTTCATAACCGGATTGTCGCGCAGAGGCCTAGTGCCAATCATGACAGGCAGCAGACCTTCTGGGGAGAAAATGGATATGGTAATGGCGAGAGTGTGCCCAAGGGCACAAACAGGATCGGGGAGTGGGAAAGTAGACATCCACACAGTCCGCAATCTAGCACTCCGGGTAGTGCTTCACACCATTATGCGGGCTGCAGGATCGCAGGCCCCACAAGAGGCAACCAAAGCGCAGCTCCTACTAGCTTCCGAATGCATGAATCCTACACTTTTCGATTGGGCCACTGCCGTGACAACAAACATCAAACGGTAGCTAACAAAGTGCAAGAAGGCCAAACTGAAACAGTTTGGGTATGGTTCCATTCTGGTGTCGTTCATTCTGGAACGATTACCAATTTTCCAGGGCCAAGGGGCGATAGTCGTCGAGCCGTCATTGAGGGAGCCGAGGATGGCTCGATGGGCAGCACTTATGCCCAGGTCCGGAGGAGGCCAATAGATGTCCTGGAGGCCTGATTTTTTTGTATGGTTACGGCGTCAGCTGATTGTAGTTGAGGATTGGCCCCACACAGGTACCGATTTCACGAGAGACCCAGATCTTCCACTTCCGGAGGGGGAGGATTGGGACGAGGAGCTGGGTATGACTCTTTTTTATTTTTATGTATTTATGATTTTTTTTTTTTTTTGTGATACATGCCTATTCTAACAACAGTTCTATGTGTATGCAGACGTTGGCCCAGAGAGGCCCGCGGGCATGTCGCCCATTGCGCGGAGGACCCCTCTCGCATATGACCCCCAAGCTGAGGGCGGCGAAGGGAGTGAGCTGATCCAGAACCTGGAGGGCATCGCCCGGGGAATCCCGGACTATGCACGGCTGGCAGATGTCCCGTTGGCTTACCAGCGACACACTGTGGGGGTGCCTAGTCGCCTCCATCGACTGCTGAGGCGATTGGTGCGCGCAGTGGCATGTTACCACGAGCACCACGCTGATTAGCCATCTAGGGCTTTTTATATGCATATTTTTGAGAGACATGTTGTCTCCGGCTATTATTAGACAGACATGTATATTTTTTAACTTTATGTGATGTACACAAACTGCAAACTATTGACATATATATATATCTATTTCTGGATGGATCTTTTTACGTGTGATGATGTTTTTTATATGCTACGCAAAATGTCTAATACAATGTTATCTAATGCATTAGTTATATGATTTGCATAACAAACGACCCAAAGGAAAAGTTCACAAAATGTATTACCACATATTTTATTTTTACGCAAGCTTAAAAGCACACATGGACACACATATGCAACTATGCTTGAAAATGAGGAAAACGGGCACGCCCCCCAGCATGGTGTCTCAATTCGAGGTACATGCCCCACAAGCTTCAGTCCATAGGAAATGGAGTGAAGGTTCAAAACACAAGAGATTTGATCTAAATCTAACAAAACTTGAATTGAACGGGCTCGTGTTTCATTATTTTAACGAGGTTAACACACTTAAAAGAACTGTCCTCGTAGCAGCTTGTTTCATTGTTTTAGGAGCTTGACACAAGGAGAGAAACTATGCTCTGACGAGCTCAACGAGGGGGCTCAGGAGGGGGATAACCAGATACATCACACTTTAGACAATCAGACATTGCCCCCAGGCCAGGCAAGAACGAGGAACGATGATGTCTATCGCTCCATGGCAGATCTTCAAGAGACATGGTTTCAATAATAGCTTCATCGGAAGGGAAAACTTCTCTTAAAGGGTCATGCGAATCTGCATCGCCGAGCCAAGGGGATTGAGAATATACGTCCAGAGCCATGCTCAAAGGAGCATGTTCGGGAGGAGGATCAGATGCAGCAACGATTTCACAATAATTGATCTCAACAGGAGTTAATAGCATCGATTCGCCGAAAGAGGTCACCTGTTCAGGCGAAGGGATGATCCAAGGGTCATCGGACCGAGAGACCATATTAACTTGAACGGTGTGCGGTGGTGGCGTGGGAAAAATACCCATGAGGATGGGGTCTTTGAAGAGACCGGGTCCTACACTGTCAAGGGGATTGGGGATCTGATCCACGTAAGGAACATTGTTCTCAGAGGATGAGATGAAGAAAGACAACTGATTGGGGATCTGATCCACAGTAACGATTTTGCCCTCATGAGGGAACTTAAGAAGCCGGAAGAGGGTGGACGGCACGCACAGCATGGCGTGAGTCCAACTGTAGCCGAGAAGAAGATTGTAGTTAAGCTTGGCGTCAACCACTTCTACCTCTACGTTGACTGTCTTCCCTTGTAACGTAATCGGCAAACTCTCGAGAACACCCAGGGGTTTTGATTCCCGACCATCGAATGCCTCTAAGGCATTGGGAGACGATGTAAGAGCCGGAAAGCCAATGGCCTTCTAGCAGGCAGATGACATAACACAGGTGGAAGCACCTTCATCCACAACAGCGCTATGGATGTTAAGGCCGTTGATCCCGACTTGTATAACAAGAGCAATTTGATGTGGAAGTCGGGGGACAAAATTTTCTAGGTCGAAGGTGAGGAGATTAGAATCGGCGAGATCGATTCCACCGACTGCAGACAACAGAGCTTTCCGTTGCGATGGGAAACTTTGAAGTACTTCCAATGCAGACATGGCAGAAGGCGCTTGTGCCAAATCCTCAACAATACTGTAGTGCTGAGCGGCATGGGCATTTGGGTTGTAGGAAGATCTTCGCAGAACACCTTTAGAAGGTGGCCTAACAATAGGTTCAGCGTTGTGCTTCTCAATTTCCAAAGGACCAGAGACAAGTGGGGGAGGTGGGCCATCCACGACTTCCTTCCCAGCTGCCTAGTGTGATCCGGCATAATCCTTTGAACGCGTAGCAATTGAGACAGGTGCAGCACCATTCATCATAAAGATCTGGGACCCAAATGGTGCAGATGGTGAAGGTTGCTCAACCATCTGGGTCTACTGAGACGGGAACGGTTCTTTGAGAACTGCCGGAGTCCCTTTGGAGCCTTTCAGAAGTTGACTAATTTCAGATCGTCGAGGACAATCTTTGGTATAATGGTCTCCTTCACAAATAAGGCAAGGGTACTTCGGTTTACGTTTGGAACCATCATCAGTACGAGGTTTAGAAGACTTTGGTTTTGGGGCGTCAGGTTTGGATTTTCCTTTGCCCTTCTTCTTTCCTTTGGAGGCCTTTTCCATAGGATTAGCCTGAACGGCATTGACCTCCACAGTTTTTCCAGAATCTGGAGGGGTGGGAAGAGAAGAATTATTGGAAGAATTGGACTTCTACTTCCCATTTGAGGATTTTCGAGAATTTTGAGAAACGGAACCAATAACACCATCCACCGCGGGGGTAGGTGGTGCTTTTGAGGTTCCTCGCCGCGGAGCATCAGTCAAAATTTCATAAAGCGTGCCAGACTGGGAGTACACCAGATCCAGGTACTGGGCACGCACGATGGCTTGTTCTTCAGTCACACGTGCCCCCATAGCAATATCTTGAGCGATTTTGTTAACAAAGGAGGTGGTGAACCAACGAGTGAGTAGCTGATCAGGTATATCAAACTTGATCAATCTACGACGACATCACCACTCATGAATATGATTGGATATGTGGGTGGATTTATCCTACTTTAAAGAATTCAGGAGATACGTCCTAGCTTCGTAGCGAACCGGTAACTGGAAGTGAGTCAGAAAAGCCATAGCTAAAGTATTTAATTCTTGAAAGATGCCACGGGGTAATTCTATATACCACTTAGCGGCAGCAACGGTAAGAGTGCGCTGGAAGAGACGTAGATGAATTGAATAATCCACCCAAGAATTGTACAAACACCACAGATGGTAGGTCATTACATGAGCTTGGGGGTCCTCTCTAGCTTTATCTTCAAACTTAGGACAGTCACCGGGTACCTTGGTCAGAACCGGAGGCCAATAAGGATTGTGAAGAATCAAATCATTGGTTAATTTAGAAACGTTTGGTAATTCCAAGGTGGCCAAGAACGGTAACTGCAGATTTAAAGGCATGCTAAGCCCTCGATAAGGACCCATACCTGTACTCCATGCTGGTTGAGAATATCCTTGCGCCCATACAAGTTCGCTTTACTGAACCAGTCCATAATTAGGTCATTACGAGAGATTAGGCATAAATTTTCCTTGAAGAATCCAAATTAGCTCTAACTTGTGGCATTAGAAATAGGACTCATAGGGCTAATACATGATAGAAATTCAGATCTTGAAGATCCAAAATAACAGAGATAAATCAGGGTCAATATATACCTCCTAAAAAGAAAGAAAAAAGTGTGTATTATTTAAAAAAAAATTCATGAATTTCATTTGAAAAAACAGTTTAAAGTGTTTCCAATGGAATATTGAAGCATATATATCAATATTGAGTTATATAATTCCTCCTAAAAATAATTTTGCACCTATTAAGCCCGCAAAAAGATCTATGTTGGAGAGGTAAATCCCCTCTGTGGACAGAGGCGATCCCTACTAGCCCAGATTGGGTCTAGCAACAACTGAGTCATGCTAAGATGCAAGTTCCTAATTAAAAAAGACCAAGATGCGACAAGAGGCCTACCTTAAGTCCTATGTTGCCATCGTTTGTGGAGAAGATGGCACTTCCGTCCCCTGCTTTGGTAGATCACAATTCTCTCACTCAATGCGATTGAACACCTGCACGTACAAGAAGAAACAACAAAAAAACAAGCGTAAAACCTAATACATGCAATTATGTATCAGTTAGAGAAGATACAACTCATAACGTAAAACATGAACATCTGAGTGGAACCATAATCGAAGTTGCTTATTATTAATCAGAACAAAGAAAGATACAACCTAAGCTCTGACGCTGGATCTTCCTTCGGCAGGTCAACAGAGGAGTACGTCTCGATAAAGCTCGTCGGGACAAGGACAAGTCTCTCTCTCTTCGGCTGTCTGATGATAATCTCCTTACAATTGATTCAGCTCTGTTTAGGCTAGCTTGCAAAGGGAAAATGAAAAGCTTATATAGATGGTGGAAGGGGAGTTGGGATCCATACAATCATGGGATTGGCCCTATCCTCAAGGAAGCTTCCATGATAGGTGGAAAACCACTTCCCCTACATGGAGATCCGGAGCCAAACCTCCCAACTCAATTTAGAGACCAGTTTAGAATTTGGTTGGAATCAAACTTCTGCCATTTATTTTTTAAAAAACACTCCTTATTAAGCTTGGCGTAGGTGATGCACTGGGACAGAGCGACAGTTGGCGTGCCCTCTTTGGTGGATTTCCCCCATTGGCACGAGGGCTGAACTAGCTAGTCGCGCCAAGGCTAAAAAGGCTATTTTTAGGGCTTTCTGACCATGAAGGATTCTGACCATGGGGGTATAGGGGGTATAACCAGTCTGATACGATTTCTGGTAACTAGTGTACGGGGGTTGATAACCAGAGTATGGACCCTGATTATATGTCGGCCCTGTTTGAGAAGTATGCGGATTTAGCTGCTGAGTATAGGTATAGCTTGGTTGTTGAGGGTAATAATTAGAACCTTGGGGCGGGTTATAATTCGATCGAGATTGACCTTGAGGATATTAATCGCCTTGGGGTTGAGCTGGCTACTAATAGGTGGGGCCCTACTGAGCCTGATAAGTAGGGCACACCAGTTGATTTGGTTGCTGCATCAAATAAATCGGCTGTTGAGAAGGGTTGACAGGATGTGCAAGCTAGCCTGGTTGGATAGGTTGACCTGGCTGAACGGGCTGCCCTGGTTGAACAGGTTGACTCGGGTGAACAGGTTGCATAGGTTTTATAGGTTGACCTAGCTGATGTGGGACACCAGGCTGTGCCAGATGGGCCGGTTGGCCTGGTGGTGGAATGGGGCCAGGTTGTGCCTGATAACTGGTTTGACTTGCAACAGGACCATAAGAGGGTCTTGGCTATGAAACATTTGGACCAATAGGATACTGAGGTTGCTGAGGTTGCACCATAGGTTGAGAAGGTTGTACTTGCCCCCTAGGACCATGCAACGGCCCCGGTTGGTATCCTGGTTGAATTGTGGGTCCTTGAGGTTGCCCTGGTTGGACCACAGGGTGAGGCTTCATAGGTTGACCTGAAGGGTTGTAGGACTATCCTTGCGGATCGTATAACAACCCTTGCTAGCCTGAAGGTTGGCCTTGTAAGGGCTGTCCTTGCAGGTCATAAAGATAACCAGGTTGGCCCGAAGGTTGGCCCTGGAAGGGTTGCCCTTGTGGGTTGTAAGGTTGCCCAACCTGGTTAGACAGAAAACCTTGACCATGGAGTTAAGCCTCTGGAGAGGGTAAACGGAAAGGGTTTCCCTGCTCATCATATTAATATGGAAGAATGTAAACGGGGGTACCATCCTGTGCATAATGCGAAAAATACGTATGGTTGGGATCTTGGGAGGATTGACCGACCTCGGGGTTCGATTTCTGTAGGGATAATCAATACTCTTCAAGAGAAATGTTCTTCGGCATAGCAGATGCTATGTAGACATCTTCGGGAAGCGACATAGTCCTTACGGAATGCGTGGTAACAACGGGTGTAGATGAAGCCACACAGACAGTGGGCCTGACAGGTACTGAAGTGACCTGAGGGGATGATGTGATGGGTGTCCTAGGAGACATCCCCAATGAAGGAATAACCGGCATCGTAGAAGGAGTTGATATTCCCATAGAGGCGACAACGGTCATAATCTGACTTAAGGATCTATACCCCGCTGGAAGTGAAGGACCGGGAAAAGACATGAAAGATAACTCGGGGTTGTATTCTGGGAAAAAATGGTAATATTCACCAGACATGGGGATTTCCTCACTAGGAGAATGGATGGATGAGTCCATATTTGAACCTGCCGCTAGATCTTGTAACAGACGACGAGGACTAGGAGGAATAATAGTAGCTAGAAAAGGCAAACCCGATGTGAGAGGAGGGAAGTATTCCCCTACTTTGAATCTAGACCAAGCATCGGATAAGGGCCAATTGAACTCAACTGGTCCTCCAAAGGGAAGATTAGATAGAACCGGTCTCCCGTCGAGAAACTCGGAGACAATGGGCTGCTGAGGTTTAGCAGAGGATTGAGAGACCTCTGATGAATCGTCTGTATATGGACTACCAGTAGACAAAACTAAGGGTTCCGCCACTGTGACAGTAATGACGAAAGGAGGAGATCAAACACAACACATGGGCTAATAAAAATCAAGGCACACAATCAAACGACCAACAAGCAAATTTTAACAGGGCGTGTGATCGCAGGTGGTTTATTTTATCTCATTGAAACTTAGAAACTTCACCGTTTCATGTTTTAAGAGTTGAGAAATGGATGAAAGGTGAATCTATCTCTGTCAGTTTTGAGACAAGCGTGAAAGGACAAGCGCTTGAAGATCCTTTCAAATTTACAGAGTTAGAAAAGATCGAAATGACTACTCTGGTAATCTAGGCAAAGGGTGTACCAGATATCCGTGAACTGCAATATACACCTTGGTTTCAAAATGAAAGAGAAATCAACCAAGGACTTGACATACGTGCAGGTAATCTCCCCGAATGCTGTGTCCAGTGTATCACGGGTATAAGGCGGCAGACTCAGCTTCCTACGGATAAAGGATAACAACCTAGTGGGGTTTCCCTTTATATACGTGACAGTACGAGGAGCACAAGTCTGTACTAGTGTTTTCTAAAGCCAAGAGGCGAACGACAACTACTAGGTTTAATGATGCCGGAACACGTCACTAGCCTAGACCTCTAAATATTTCGTTAATGTTTCAATGCTGCCTTAAGGTAAATTGAATAAATTTTAATGTTGATCTTCAATTATGTTTCAATTTCCAGTCCCTACCGAATGTTATGTCTCAAAATCTCCTAAATGCACACTACATGCCACAATGTATCATTCCGTTCGATGAATAGCTAACTACGGGAAGGTTGAGAGCTTTCACACAATTACAAAATGATCAGAAAACAACCACTAGTGTCTCTAATGCACGCTAATGAAAACTAAAAGCTTTTCTTTCAGGGCTACAAGTTACTAATAACACAGAAAAGATTCAATTTACATTACCTAATCAAAAGCAAAAGAGATTTTTTTTATTTTCAATGTTTAAGAGCAAAGTGCACTAAAGAAAATGAAAACCAATGCAAAGAACAATTTGAGAAGCAATAGCAAAAGAGCAAAGACAAGAAAGTTCACTCAATGTCAACCACACAATCAGATCCCAAATTGACAAAGAAGTCCCTCAAATCTAAGAGAAATCCCAAAGACTCAAATGAACCATGTAATCTAGGCTCAAAGCGAGACAAAGTGGAATTCGAATGAAGAAGAAGCCAATCACTCAAATAACACAATAAAATAGTGGACAACCACCAAACGAATGAAAATAAGTAATAAAAAAATTGACTGATCAAATGAGGACCAAAAACTCCCACGGGAGGCTTGACACAATATAACACCTAGATGCCCTAGGGCTAGAATGTAAAATAGATAGAAGAGGGAAAAAAACCAGAGGATGAAGGTCATAGTCAGTCAAACAAGGCTTCAGAACACTTAGGCAGTCAAAAAAGTGACACCAAAACCATAGACCAAGCTCAGAAAGCCCAAAAAGGAGCAAACCCTAGCACCTTACAGGATTGGCGTAGGTGATAAACTGGCAACATGCGCCAGCTGGTGCGACTGTCAGGGAAAAAACCACGCCAGTCTAGTTTACTAATGGAAAAGATGAAAAAGAGAAATCCAAAAGCAGATCAGGGATGGTGAAGCAAAACAATAGTTTAACACTGAAAAAGAGCGAACCACAAGAGCTGATCAAGCAGGCAAAGACCAAAATCAACCGAAAAGGAAAGAAAAAATCCAATCAATGTCTCCGCAGTGGAGTCGCCAGTTTGTTGGAGAGGTAAATCCCCTCTGCGGATAGAGGCGATCCCTAATAGCCCAGATCGAGTCTAGCAACAACCGATTCATGCTAAGACGCAAGTTCCTAATTGCAAAAGACCAAGATGCGACAAGAGGCCTACCTTAAGTCCTACGCTACCGTTGTTTGTGAAGAAGATGGAACTTCCATCCCTTGCTTTGGCAGATCACAATTCTCTCTCTCAATGCGATAGAACACCTACACGTATAAGAAGAAACAACAAACAAACAAGCGCAAAACCTAATACATGCAATTATGTATCAGTCAGAGAAGATACAACTCATAACGTAAAACATGAACATTTGAGTGGAACCATAATCGAAGTTTCTTATTATTAATCAAAACAAAGAAAGATACAACCTGAGCTCTGACGCTGGATCTTCCTTCGGCGGGTCGACAGAGGAGTACGTCTCGATAAAGCTCGTCGGGACAAGGACAAGTCTCTCTCTCTTCGGCTGTCTGATGATAATCTCCTTACAATTGATTCAGCTCTGTTTAGGCTAGCTTGCAAAGGGAAAATGAAAAGCTTATATAGATGGTGGAAGGGGAGTTGGGATCCATACAATCTTGGGATTGGCCCTATGCTCAAGGAAGCTTCCATGATAGGTGGAAAACCACTTCCCCTACATGGAGATCTGGAGCCAAACCTCCCAACTCAATTTAGAGACCAGTTCAGAATTTGGTTGGAATCAAACTTCTGCCATTTATTTTTTAAAAAACACTCCTTATTAAGCTTGGCGCAGGTGATGCACTGGGACAGAGCGCCAGTTGGTGTGCCCTCTTTGGTGGATTTCCCCCATTGGCACGAGGGCTGAACTAGCTAGTCGCGCCAAGGCTAAAAAGACTATTTTTATGGATTTTCACAGGAAATTGTCTTCAGGGGAATTATTGTCCTTGTAAAGGGGGATGCCATGAAAGTGGTTTCAGGTCATGTCACTGCTCATAGGTCACGGAATAAGTCCTCCAATGTGCGGGACGGGGGATTGCAGGGACGGTGACAAATTAATGTGTAACACTCTACTATGACTCATGAAGAGGAATAATTGAAGTATGATATATCAAAATTATGGTACCAAGTGCAACAAATTTCGATCTTACAAAGAGCAAACAAAGATGACATAGATGGTTTAAAAAAAGACATGGAGGCTAAGTTGGATGGTTTGAAGGATCAAATGAAAGCTAATATGGATGATAATGCAGTGGAAGATCACATGGAGCATCAACAACAAGTTCTCCAACTCTCAAAGGATAACCTAACTTTTGTGTAGAATCAAATGAAACAACAAGGAGATCAACATCACAACGAAATAAGTTTTGAAGTAGTCATAGAAAAAAGAACTCGACAACTATGAAATAGATCAATTTTAGAGTATCTCAGCAAGTGGAAAAACTTACCCGCTGAAGATTCCACATGGGAGGATGAGAATTTTATACAGAAGCATCGAGAAATAATCAAGCATTCAGGACAACACTTGTTTGAAGGAGAGGGGCATTTTAGGTCCCTATAATACTAGTGTATCCCCTTATTGTTATTGTTAGTATAGCCCCCTTATTGTTATTGTTTTTCCCATGTAGTCCCCATATTTTTATTATTGTGCCCCATATAAGCCCACTATTGTTATTGTTGTTCCCTTACATTGTTATTGTTATGTCAACTAGGATTATATTGTGACCCATTAGAATCCTATATTTAGAAAGGAGGTTTTTTAATTTGTATCATACAATTTTTTTAAATTTATGTAATGTAAAGGAGGGTCCCCCCTCGAAGTGGCTGATTTAAAATGTGTTGATCTCTCTTTTCTTCTATTTTGGGAGCTGGTTTCATAACAAACATATTTTTGCGGGAAAAACTACCTTAAGGTTTGGGTTGAGGGTCCTAACAGAGTGGAAGGCATACAACAACAAGAAGCAATCAAAAGAAAGGTCCTAATGCTTAAACTAGTAAACTAGGGAGAGATGACCTTACTTGTATGTCCTATGTTTGAGGTTGTTCCCACAGGGTGAAAACCCTCTATTTCTCCACGTTCTTCAAGACCTGCAAATCATTCAAGAAAAAACACATAGAATAGTTTTATAGCATATATATCCTAAATGTCAGTAGGTTAGATCATATAAGATTATAAAAGATAACATGAAATTAACAACTACAAGATCATTAACATGTATACAAAGCATATAAGACCATGACATCAGGAACGGGACAAAGCTTCTTTATTGATGTAGGTGAAATATGTGGAGAAATATCACCTAAAATCAGCCACGACTCCAAGCAAAACCTTCCTCCATATCTGTACAACCTAAGAATCAACAATATTCTTCCATAAAAGGTGCACAAGGATCCCACATAAAGGAGGTGAACATCGCAAATAAGGAAACAAGGATTTCCTAAACCTGGGAAGTGCAGGAGGCATAGGGATAATCAAACTTGATCTGGGCTATAACAGGATATAGTATCAATGCCTTTCTCTCTCCTCCCTTAGGCCTTCCCAATGAGGTGTATTTATACTTCCTAAAAACAATTTTTTCAATTGGGAAATATTTTGGCCACACGCTCCTGTAGGTGGGCTTCTGGTGTAATTCGTAAACCTTGCCCAAAATATAGGTAGTAATATATTTTTTAATATTTTAAATTTTATAATTGGGTCAAATATGAGTGGATCCACGATTGCACGCATGTTAGACATGGAAAAGTTGCGTATGGAATTAAAAATAATGTTTTTTAAGAAGATGACTAAGTCTGAATGAAAAGGGGCACCCAAGGCCAGTACATAGATCATCAGGTCAGAAGGGGTACATGATGGCCAAAATGTATTATGTGCATAAGAAAGAATATTAAGAGGACTTGAGAGGACTTCACTAGATTTCAACTTGCCAAAAACCAGTGAAAGAAATCAGAAAGTAAGCTCATTTCTGAGGTGAGCATACCCATGCCTAATGAAGGTAAAGCATGTCTGCATAACAAGTATGGAGTGGATCCAATATGTATACAAGTATATCATAAATTGTAAAGTACATAGTGAATCATCTGATCACTGCTCGGAAGTACATAACAAAGTCATGTCAAAGTATCACATATATAAGACTGACCAATGATGTTGCAAATGTATCTGATCATTGAAGTCACAACTGAATCTCCAAGTACCAAATCATAAGTGGTGGAAAAAGTGGTACTGCACGCAACTCGGGTGCCAACATATAGGATGCTGCTGTGATGAAATGTAACATATAAGGGTGGATGGTGTCACTGGAAGAAAATAGAAGGAGCTGTCAAAGTGAACAAAATCATGTTGATGCAAACCTGAGGTCTTCACCGACCATGTGAGAAATCGTTTGATTACCAGTCATTGATGTATACCGTTAAAAAACGCGAGACAAATCACTGATAGTGATGATGAGAGTCAAGGTACCCCAATACAATCTAAGAAATTTGAATGAATGCGTTGAAGTCAAACACTTGATAGAATCTACCAATCAAAAGAAATTGATTTATTATCACTGTTGATAGCGAAGGAATGTGCAACTAATGACTGCAAACCCTAAGGTACTGACAATAGGACTCTAGATCTTATTCCCAGAGCAACGTGTCAAAATTGATGGGAAAATATCTGTTGGAAGGAAGGTATTAAGGCATCCCACATAAATCCATCACGAGTGTAACCCTCATGCCAAAATTTGGAAGGAATCAGACGAAGAAAAGTGAAGTAACCAACCCAAACCATGTTTTCGGCATGCACAAAATGTAGCTAGCACATGACAGAAACCATCTGAGCCAACCAATAATGAAAGTTGATAAAGAGGCGAGGAATCCACCAATAGGGTCAAATGGAAGCCAAGGTACTGCACGAATCCCAGGTGTGATAATGAAAGCTGAAGTCGAACACAAGGGAAACCACTCAGTTAAAGACCCATGATGTTGATCAAATGTTGAGTACAAGGTCAGCTATCAATAATGAAAATGGGGCTAGGGTGTGGCTCTAGGTTTACTCTCGGAGCAATTTTTCAAAGTCGATAAGAGAAAAACTTGTTGAAAAGAAGTCAATGGAGACATTCTCAAACCAGGACAAGCAAAGGACCAAATAGATGATGTTATAGAACAACCAAATAGATGATGTGATAGAACAAGACTCTGAAAGACTAGGGATGATCGACTCAAAAATGAGTCAAGGGACAACGCATAAAGGCAGACTCAGGTTTACTTCCCTTGAAAAAAATCACGACTCATTTTGACTGTTGAAACATATAATAACTCTGTATAAGTTTTTCATGCAGGAGGCATGAACAAAATCTCCATATGATTGGAAGAGATAACCAACCGAGTGAGTACTGACTCAATAACAAGGTTATGGATTCTCCTAAGTAAAACTAAATCCCATCCCAAAATGGAGAAAAGACTCAATTTTTTTTTCTTTGTTTAAGGGTGACACAACTGACTCTTAGCTGCCATCAAATATGGAAGTAATGTCTTGATCCTGATCTTTTTGGGATATTTGATTTTTTTGTCTTTTCCATATTGAAAGCTTGAAAAAAGAATAAGAGAATTCCTATAGTACAATGGATAGAATGAGTGTCATGAACATATTCTCTAGTTCCTGGGATAGGAATGATCCTATGGTCAATGCAAGGGGGCCAAATTGGTAAATGACACTTAGAGGAATTTTTTGGCCATGGGAAAAAGGTGTCGAGTTGCAGAGGCTAAGTGATTGCAAGGTTGACTTTGTAGAAATACATGGTAAAAAATATGGCTTATACATGAGTCCAAGTGAAGCCAACTTAAGGCTAAGATATAAAAATGGTCAATATGAAATGTAGAAGAAACAAACCAACAATAAAATGGGAGCCTCTAGGGTATAAAGCCAAAAAGATAATGAAGAAGAAGAAGAATTAAGATTTGTCGCATAAGTCATGGTGGGACTAAAGCGGACTCTCGAGCCTATACAATTTGTAGCATGGGAGACATATGATAGTGAGAATATAAGTAAGAAGCCCATGTAAAGGATGAACCTACCATCATATCATGATTTATAAGTCGACCAGTGAAAATGGTATAATAATCATAACATGATGGGGTCGACCTTATGACAAGATTTTAGTATGGAGGCTAGTATGCATAAGTGCAATGGAAAGTGAATTCCCTAACCTATATGCTAGTTCTGAACACAAGACCTGCCATGACAGGTCAATGGTCATGAAATCGAAGCGGTCATTAAATCATCTCAAAATCATCAAATGGAATGAAAACAACCTATCCCAACACTTACAAGCCAAAAGGTCATAAAGTCTTGGACAAATTCAAAAAGTAAACAAAAACTTTATACAAGTGGGTTTTGATTTTTTTTTGAATTTTGGGCATAAATATCGCTTTTGAACTGACATTTGGTCATTTGTGCATTGGTTAATTTGAGAAAGAGCTCAAGAGAAAAAATCCCCAAACTTCAATCCGGACTAATTCTCAGCCAAATCAACCCAAATCTTCCAAGTAATCTTCTCAATCATCCTAGTAATCAATTTTATTATCAATTCAAGTAATTTTATGTGAATTTCACCATAGGATTTATGTTTTTAGATTAACCCTTTGCATATACCTGGGTTCATAATTTCGAACCTGTAAGAAGAAACTCACGTATGTGCGGAATGAAATTTTAAAATAAAAATCTAATGGTTTTTTTGATGAATTGACTCAGGATGAACATCAACTGGAGAGAGAGGGAGCATAGTGCAATTGACAATGAGGTAATGGAGGACAAATTTTCCATAGATATACTTTTAGGATGTGGATTTCTTAAGTTTTTCAAGATGAAAAATTCGAAAACAAACACTAAATTTCTTGAAATGCTTGTCAATCACTAGGACCCAGAGGAGGATTACTTCATGATTGATAAAATTACTTTAAGGATTGAGATTAAAGACATATATTTTATTATTGGACTCTCTCGAAGAGGAGAGCCAATATATTTACAAGGAAAGCCAATAGGAGGGCTGAATGTTGATGATTACATTCACATATATTGTGTTGAGGGTACTCAGAAGGTTGGGACCCTATCCCAATTAGAGATGTGCAAGGGTTTCACATGAAGATACTTCTTTTCACCATATTCAGAGTAGCCAGGTCGACTTCATTGCAACAAGTCTCACGTGGGAACATGATTTTGGAAGTTGATTTCCTGACTACTTTATATGATTGGTGCACTGCCTTGTTAACCAATTTGAAGAAACAATTAACCTCCATCTAGAAGAATAAAACTAAAAATTTTGGTTATGGGACCATTTTGTGTACATTCTTCTTTGAGAGAATCGTAGGGCTTCAACCTAAAGTGATCTCTACTATCAGTAACCCATGAGATCCACGTATAGCATGATGGTATGACCTAATGAAGAGGCTAGGGGTGGCGAATTCCCTAGAACTACCTAGGATGATGAATTATTCATGTGGTGGAGAGAACAAGTGATCATCGTGGAGGATTACCGCTATGATGGCATGGACTTCAGGGGAGATGTTGATCTACCCTTACCACCCAGAGCAGCATGGGGAGCGATTGGTAACATCACATTTAAATGATTTTTGATTATTTTATTTTTTCAATTTTCAATAAAAATATGAAAATGAAAAAATATATAGGACAATTTATTTACAAATTTATTGATCATGTTACAGATTTTGGACTAGTCAGACCTGAGGGCTTACCAAGGCACATGTACTGCAAAAGAGAGGTTGAGAATGTCACAGAGGACACTGGGAGAGTTCTCCATGCCATTCATAGGAATTTGGATGGTTTGGCCGGCCATGTCCCTATGGATTTAGTAGAGGACCTCCACGAGGCAGTTCAGAGTCGTGTGGTCAGTGTACCATGTGATTGGGTGTGACTATTCTGCCATGTGGCTACTACCATATTGTTCTTCCGTGACACCTATCTAGGATAGGGCCCACATGCATTACTGGATGACTTTGATATTTTTTGATGATGGACATGATCAGGCATAAGCCCTAATTTTATAGGACATAACTGTCCAATTTTTTTATATTTTTGAACATGAATTTGACATATATATATACACAACGATTTTATGATGTGATTGTCTCATATATACAATGATTATTGATATTTTTTAATATTTAATGTAATGAATGATTAATATGCCAATCAATTTCTTGATTAGCTAATGAATCTACAAATGTATTTTTTGAACGTGGAATGTGAATGTATGTAACATAATTAAATGATATTTGCAACAAACACACTCTCAGAAATAAACGATATAAAAATAGATCTTTAACACAATAGATGTTATTCAACTGTGAAGCCACCAGTTGTGAATCCAAGTACAATACTAACAAACTAATGCCAAGATACATTTCCTTAAAAAGTACATTGACCACAATAATATATTCTGCAACATTGTTCAAAGAAGGACCAATACATACACCCCTTGAGACTAGCAACTGACCGGATGGATAATAGATTACCCAAGCCGCAGAAGCAATATTCTGGGTATGTCGACTAGCACCATCGACAAAGCCAAAATGAATCATCATCCATAAAAAACTGCCAATGCAGAACATCAAGGTCACACTAGAATCGATAAAAATATATGCACAAAAATACAATATATACAACCAAAGAAAATGCTAGGGAACTGCCTAGGAATAATACTTCTCAAGTTAGAGCCCATTTCTAGGCTCTGCCAACTCATTTCCATCAAAGTCAACCAAAGCATACGATCCCTTCTTAAGAATTATTTTGATAATGAAAGGGACATACCACATGGATTTGAATTTCCCTGCCCCCAAGGCATCCTTGTCCTGACCATAGACCAAAACGAGGTCACCTTTGGAGAAAATCCTAGGTTTGAAAACCTTATCATATTGAATCTTCACTCTTTTCTTATGGGCCTCTTTAATCATAGCTACATCTCAGTGCTGCTCATTGAGATGTTATAGATAGACAAGGCATTATTTGAGACTTGAAGTGTTGGGAAGAATCTCAATAGCTAGCTTAAGGGAAGGAATCTCACACTCAACAGGAAAGATCGATTCCAAACCATAAACTAGTTGTAAAGGAGTGAACCTGGTTGCAATCTTAACTGACATCAAGTATGCCCAAAGTGCAGGATATAACATTACATGCCAATTGGACCTAGCTAAATTGATTTTCCTTTGAAGGATAACTTGTAAGGATTTATTCACGGCTTCAACCTGCCGATTGGCGAGAGGATAGTACAGAGATGAATGCTCCTACCGAAAACCTAACTTAAGATCCAATTCAGCCATCATGGAGTTCTGAAAATGACTGCCATGGTTAATGATGATCTCTTTGGGAATATCGAAGTGAGAAATGACTTGGTTGAAAAGAAACAGGGTTGTTGTTTCACCATCGTTCGAGAAAGTAGGCATAGCCTCAGCCCACTTGGTAAAGTAGTCCACTACTACGATAATGTACTTGTGAACTTTTGTCGAAGGTGGGTTACAAGTAGTAAAATCAATTCCCCACTTAGTGAACGGACCGACTATGATAACGAGAAAGAGCAGAGCTGGATGAGCACGCATTTTCCAAGTATAAACTTGACAAGGATGACATTTTTTGACAGCCTCAACACAATCTTTGAAAATTGAGGGCCAAAGATATTTGACACACAAAATATTTTGAGTTGTAGTAAGCCTAGATAAATGACCACCACAAGCTCCAATGTAGAAATCATTCAACACAACTCAACCTCTTTGAGAGTTAAGCAACGTCTAAGGATCGAGTCAACACTTTTGTCCTTTGATATAACCTACGGTCAATAATTTATGGCACAACATCTAAAATATTTGTTGTTTTGAATAGTTGGATCACTAGTGAACAATTTTTTGAACAAGTGATTTTAACTTGGAAGGATCCTTAATAAAATAAAAGGTTGTTCTTTAAATACATATGGTTAATTTGATTTTAAGTGAAATAGATAAGAAGAATGTAGAGAAGTATAAATGAATTAATATTTAGATGGAGTATTTCACCATTTATAAGCAGAAATTATGAAAACTATGTTTTCATAATGAACACAATATAATCAAGTCATAACAGGAACCTTTGCGTGATTAAATTCCAAGAGGAATTTACACTAACATATAGCCTTATAAATTAATCTTTTAATCAAACTACAACTTCACAACACATCGAAAACGAAACTGATATTCAATTAAATTTCCAATCGTATAATTGTAAATGAATTAAATTATATGAACAATGCATAATGAAAACACAATAGACATAACCCACAGGAATACAAGCCATATGAAGTAAATCCAAAATCCTTTATTATATAAAAAATGCTCCAGCTTATTACAAATCTGTCTGATAATTAGTTCAAGGGTGTAACCCCGAATACTTCCATAAATGAAGTATTTAAACAAAAAAAAAATTAAAATAAATGCCTGAGTGAAAAGGAAAGCTATAATTTCTCAAAATTAACAAAAAGGAAAAGAATTCGATCCAAAGGAATGAATCTACATGTGTGGTCCTGTTTTGATGGAAAACTGTTGCTGAGTGGCCACTATTTTGGTGTTGCACTCAAAAAACTGATTTGTCTTCTATTCCTGATATTCACATAGCTTTTCCCACCATTTTTTATCTGGAATTGAAAATTTAATTAATCTATGGTATATTTCATCTGCCTCGGTATACTTAGCAAAAGGGGGGTTTACAGTAAAAATATGTTTTATCTCATGCTGAATGAAACTGATATTTTTGGTAAGTTCATAAAACGCCCTGCATATTATTGAACCTTTAATAGAGGACATGGATGATGCCCTTACTGTTTCTGTAAGATTCTTCATGTAATATTCCCTAGGCATTAATTTATCATTTATTACAAATAATGAAGGCAGACCTTTCTGGTTCAATGCATAAATTCTTGAAATAAATATGTTGATAGCAACATCAAGAGTGTGACACTTCTCTGTCAACTGCACTACTAAGTTATTCTTTATTAGAACTTTCTTCACCTCAAGAATGGTCTCAGTCCTGTCATCTGCCCCTAGATCATACAGTTCTAGGTTGTCTCTAGAATTTAGAAACTTTATAATGTTGTTGGTTGTATTAGGCATTTTTTGTAGTTGAGTATTTATATCAGTAATGGTCTGGTTTGCCTTTTCCACTAATTTATTTTTCTCAAAGATGATCTGGACACATGGCCAGATTTCACTCATTTCCTCAATGATGTTGTTCCAAATAATTTCCTTAATATTACCAAGAATGTAGCCAATAGAAGCTTCAGTTGTTAATTTCTTCCATATTTCTACTTGATTATGAGCTCTCTGAAGCTCTGCTGCATGGAAAGTGTCAGAATTCTTTTACTGATTCTCTAGAAGTTTCACTTGATCCTGGAAATTCTTAATTTCTTCAGTTTGCAAGGTCATATTTTGGAATGTAGTATCCAAATGGTATGCAACATCTCCTTTACTAGTGGTAGCAGATATGGCAGTAGGAATAACTGTAATAGGAAGTGCTTCTAAAGGAGCAGTTTGTTTAGTTGAATTCTTTCTTTCTTTAATCAACTTATCCATATCAGTTTCCATTTGCTTCAATTGTGTATTCTGTTCTATGATGAGCTTCATCATGTCTGCCTTTTGTGTCTTTGTCTCTTCAATCTCCTTAGCTAAAGGATATTTTGTTGCTGGCAGTTTTAACTGCTTCCTTAATGATGAAATATCTGCATTCTTTTTCTTAATCAGCTCCTCTGCAACATTGATGTTTGCAGGATCATAACCTAGTTTGATCACTAAATATTCCAAGGTTTTAATCCTGGTATCTTTGGCAAGGAATGAATATTTTTCCACGTTGAGCTGTGAGCGGACATTTTCTAATGTGACCTGCAATTTGGACAAGGTCATAACAGTGTTAGTTACAGTGGAGAAAATCATTTCACCAGTTTGTTTATGCATCTCCATTTGATCAATGTGATCTATGTCCTTGACCTCAAACTCAAGAGATGTCTTCTTATAATCTGATTCTACTTTGGGTTGAGGAAATTTTGACTGAATAAATTCCATTAGCATTTTTCCTTTCTCTGAGTTGAAGGCGGACAATAGCCTACTTTGGGCACTTGAGGTTTTTTTCCAAAATTGATTGTATGTGTTTATCTTCAAGGCTTCATTTTTTAGTTTTATTTCCTTGGAGATATCCATTTTGATTTTGTATGGCTCACTTGAAGTAGATGTACCTATGTTCATAATATGTTGATGCTTTGTTGTATTCATGGAAGTGGTAGGAGACTGTGTAGACTGCTCACCTACTAGTGAAGATACAAGAGGCTCATTAGTACTGATAGGAGTCTGCTGCTCTGAATCTTTTCTAATGCTTAATATGGAACTAAGCTTAGCCTTATTTCTGTACACGATTTTAAATCCCTTGCTGAAGATATCTATCTCCGAAGGGGATCCTTCTTCTATGTTCCTTTTGGCTGTCTTCTCTTGCTTTGTAGGAGTCTGCACTATCGATGAAGAGACTTGTTGTTCTTCTGCCTCATGTAATGTATTCTCTATCCACTCTAGCTAGTTCTTATAATTTTCTATTTATGGCCTTAGTGTGTGAAAATAAGGAGTATATTTGGTTTCTACCCTTAATTTGGAAACTATCCCTAATGGATCATATGACCAAGTGAAGCTATGATCAAACTACATTTTCTTCAATAATTGGTCTTCCTCTACTCCTGCTTTCTTGCTATTGCAGATGAATGGGCCAACCTATGTTTTTATCTTAAACTGAGAATTTTTCTTGGCAAAAAAAAAAAGGACCTGATCCATGTTGATCATCTGCCTGATGAATTCTAAGGAAAAAATCCTCATTGGGAGGAATTTTTGGAAACTTATATGGTTGCAGCTCACATCCAAATTTTTTTATCTCTGTGTAACTTTCATATAAGTACCAATCTCCTATTTGTACCTATTTTGACAAATGAAAATTCTTTTGGATTATTCACTAATCGTTGGTTCTTTTTTGCTGCTTAGAAGGCCTATGGCTGGGTGAAAAAAAATCTCAAGGAACTGTTTATATGTGAACTCATTTTGATCTTTTATAACCAAGGTGGCCCAGAAAATGACCGATTTCTAGTCTTCTTTCTCATTCAGTTTCTGCAATGACAATTTCATGTTGTCCCCTGGAAAGTATAAGAACATATAGACTAAGACAAAGGTATATTTAAATACCTTCTCTGTGTGAAAATTGACCAACTGCTGATGAATATAATCTATAAGGAAATGACTAAAATTGAACACAATTGAAGGTTTGGTATGATTAGAAAAGACTGATAAAAATCCTATAATGGCCTCATCTACATATTGATCAGAGTAGTATCCAAGAAGGTAAGATATAACAGTGGTTATCTGCTTGGTTCTCTCAGGGAATAGGGATGAAGGATAAGGAGGATTTTTCTTCAGTAATGAAGCATCTTGTGCTAAGACTAATTCTAGAGTTTGGGCTCTCTTAGAAAAGTCTAATTTCTGGTATATTTCAACCAGGGCTTCATAAGAAAATGGGGTACCATTTTTGATTGTGGGGGCTAGCATCATTTCATCAATAGCCTAAGGGGTTATGGTAAACAAACTTATCCATTAGAATTGGTTATGGCCCTTTGGTTTGGAAAATATGAGGCATGGCATTTTCTAATGAAATCGGGAGTGTTGTGGGTAGGAGGAAAAATATAACGAGGTAGGTTTGACTCCCAGAGTTGGATTTCATCTGATTTTTCAATCAATTTATCTTCGAGCCAACAATACATCTCGAGAATGTCAAGCTCACAAAGTGTTTTATGAATTATATAGTCTCTATTAGCCATAGGGATATGGTGAAGATCTATAGGAGGAAAGGTCAGAGGATTGATGTTTTCCTCTGGTCCCTTGTCCTTTGGAGGCATGATGGCTAATGATGGAAGTGTAATTTGATTGAGAATCTAAGCAATTTATCAAATAGACAAAGCATTCTAGATATAGAACATAAAGGATAATTGGAATGAGGAGGCACTAGAAGCTTGACAATGTTGGATTCTAATGAGAAACCTGCAATTAAAACAATAATTATGTAACTTTTAAACATAATAAAATAAGATATATATAGCAATGCAGGTTTTCCGTTGGTGCCGCGAGTTAACGGTTAAGATAATTGAATGCTTAACAGACTGATAATGGAGGGAATTGATGTGATTTGTTTGATGTTTAATGGTTGAAAGAGGTTAACGGGTGGATGAGATGGCAGATGAGGTGGCGATAGTGAAATGGCGGATGCTCAACGGTCAGGTGAGTGGTAACAGTATCGGGAATCAGCCTTTCGGAAGGGGGGGGGGGGAGTTGTTTTTGGTTTCGTTCATGGGGGGTACAAAAAGCTGAGGTACTGAGATGTATTGATGAGATTTTTTGAATTACCACTGAGTTCGGACACCCTCCCCCTCTGGTAAATCTTGGTTCATGAAGGGGGGATGAAATAATATATAAGCCATTTGATGTGTGGAGATATGGGAGGATCGTCGGATGTGACGAGGTGGAATGGTGGGGTTCGGAATGATATAAAGGGGAATGAATTGGGAAATGAAAGAAAAAAGGGATGAATGGCGGGATGATTCGATATGATGTTAAAAAATTAGGATATGGGTAAAATTTGCTTGGGATAGTGTTCATTTTTTGGGAATAACCATATAGATCTTTCTTCTTTTTATGGCGCATTTAGACTAGTAGCCTGTGCAATTTTTACAAATTCAAAATGAAGCTTTCCTTTTCTTTTTCTTCCCGAAAATTTTATTTTTCTTTTCCCTCCTTACTTAGGGAAATTAACACCTATCATTTTATTTGTATGGATGCCAATACAACTTAAAATTTTCCTAACATTTTTAAAATTTTCACTCTTTTGCATCCATATCCTACCTTAACATTTTAAAAATTATTTGAATAATTATGGTAACTTATCAAAACTAGATAATGCTACAACATCGACTCCATTTGGGGACTGCTTCCCCCTGTGGGATGTAGAGAACAAGCAAATCCAAAATCCTTCTCCTTGGGATATGGAGTCTTTGTTGAAACAGATACTCACTTGCAATTTTCAAAAATAAATAAACTCTCTGAATATTTAGATATTTTGAATGAATGAAGAATCAATACTGAATATAATGTTTCAAGTACTTCCCATTGACTGGCAACGAGGAATACTCTCCTTCCAAATGTTGTAGGATAAATGTATTGTTCCCTTTGACTTCTATAATGATAAATGGACCAAACCAAAGGCTATCAAATTTTGCATGTTTTCCTTTGTCTTCTCTCCTTGTATTCCATCTGAGCAAAAGGTCACCTTTCTTGAAATTTATTTTTCTTGATTTTTTGTCAAACAAATCTTTCATCTTGTTATGGTATTTTTTTAGCTGATATTGAATTTCATCCCTACCTTCATTCAACTCAATAATTTGATTAATCCTTCTTGAGAAATCATCTTTTTCTTCATAAGATTCATGGAGAAATATCGTAATAGGTAAAGCTAAATGAGTAGGAAAAACTACTTCCTTACCATAAACTAATTGGAAAAGAGACTTTCCCGTTGATCTCTTAGGAGAAACTCTATTTTCCCAAATGGCATGGATTAAGTGGTTGTCCCAACTCTTTTTATGATCTCCAAGAGTCTTCTTAATGACCTTAACTAAGCTCTTGTTGGAATATTCTGCAAGTCCATTACCCTGAGGATAATATGGTGTAGAATGATGTAGTAGAATTGAATATTTTTGACAAAACTCAATCATTTTAACACTACGGAAGGTTGCTGCATTATCTGTTACAATTTTTTGAGGACATACAAATATTGATAAGATATTATCTTCAAGGAATTTAATAAAAATAGTATCAGTTTCATTTTTAACAGGTATGGCTTCTACCCATTTGGTAAAATAATCAGTAGCAGTTAGAATCCATCTGTGTTTATTACTTGACCGTGGATGAATTTCCCCAATAAATTCCAACTCCCATTGTAGAAAAGGAACATCAACTGATACTGGAACCAGAGGAAGTGTTGACATTTTTTGTTTCCCTACAAATAATTAACATTGTACACAACTCCTTACTCTTGCTCCAACTTCTTTGAAAAGTGAGGGCCAATAAAAACCTGATTCCAATATTTTGTAGGTTGTTGCTCTCCAAGCATAGAGTCCACCACAAAATCCTGCATGGAATTGATCTATAATTCCCTTTATTTAATTTTTAGTTAAAAAAAGAAGAAGAATATTTAGAGGATATTTCTAGTATAGATTAGCATTGATAATGCATTATTTTATTGATTTGAGCTTTAGAGATTTGCACTACTTCAAATTAAGATCAGATGGACATTGAAAATTTATGAGAAACTACACAGTATCAGAATACTAATTGGAGAGTAGATACTTCTGATCTATGTGAACAAGAATGGATTGATCTGAAGGAAGAGGTTCTTGTGGGTTCTCTCTTTCCAAAAGAGAAGGAGGTTCTTATGGATTCTCCTCTGATATGGAGAGAGGTTCTTTTGGATTCTCCTCTGATATGGAGAGAGGTTCTTATGGATTCTCCCTTGATATTGAAGGAGGTTCTTGTGGATTATTCCTTGATGACATTTCAACAACCAGATTTATCCCTAATACCTTGCAGTTGGATTCAGATAATAATTTGGTTAGGCCTTGGCCTTTTACTAGCTTTGTGGTTTTAATTTCATGATCAAACTCAAGGATTTTACCAATCCATCTTCCTCTTTTCCATTAGTATCAGTTTGGGTTAAAACAATTTTAACAACATGATTGGGAACATAGGCAATAATGTGTGAATGCATGACATAGGCTCTAAATGATTTTAGGGCTTGAATTAAGGCATAAGCTTGTTTTTCCATAATATCGTATCTAAGTTCAACATCCTTCATAACTTTGGAAAAGAAGGCTATAGGCTGGTCATCACCATTGGTGTTCTTTTGTAAAAGTACAACAACTAAGGTTGTCCTAGATGCAAAATAAAATATGCTAAAAGGTAAAGAATAATCAGGATTAGCTAATGTAGGGGCCTCAGATATTGCCTTTTTGATTTGATTGAAAGAATACCTAAGTGGAACTGTCCATTTGACTTCATTGTTTTTCTTTAGCATATTAGTTATGACCTTTACAATCTCTGCATAATTGGGGATGAACCTTATGAGAAAATAATATTTCCAAGGAAGGTTTGAATCTCTTTCTTATTCCTTGGTAGAGATAGGTTCTGAATGGCCGGTACTCTCTTTGGATCAATTATAACTCCATTCTTGGAGATTATATGCCCTAGTCATTTTCCTTCCTTTACAAAAAATAAATATTTCTTCGAGTTGATGGATATACCAAATTTCCTGCACCTATTAAAAACCTTTCTCAAGTGTTTTAGATTACTTTCATTAGAATCAGAGAAAATAGTTAAATATTCTAAATAAATAACAGTAAATTCAGCGGTTTTACCTACAAACGCTAGATCCATTGTTCTCTGAAAATTGGTTCCAACATCAGTTAACCAAAATGGCACCCTGGCGTACATAAATGTACCCCAAGGAGTGGTGAAAGCAATTTTCTCTTGATCAACTTGACTTACCATGATCTGGTTGTAACCTAAAAATCCATATAGGATATAAATCCTACATGATCCTGAAACTTTATGAAGTAAATAATCCATTTCAAGCAATGGATAATTATATTTTAAGGATGATTTGTTCAGGTTTTAGAAGTCTACACATAGCCTAATCTCACCATTTTTCTTCCTGATTGGAACTAGCTTAGCTATCCAATTAGAATAACTTAAAGGTAAAATGATATGAGCATCAAGCAGCTTTTTAAGTTCTTTTTCAATGGTTGGAATTAGTATGGGATTAATTCTTCTTAATTTCCATTGAAAGGGTTCTGCCTCTGGTTTTAAAGGAATCTTATGTTCTATTAAAGTTGTATCATAAGTTTTTAATTCGTTATAAGACGGGGCAAACGCATATTTGTAATTTTTAAGAAGATTCAAGTGTTTGAGTTTCACATTCAAAGGAAATGTTGATGATAACTTAACATCTCTTACATCATCTAAAGTCCCAATATTGCATTCTTCAATTTATTCTTCAGGTGATTTAGACAAAGGGTTTTTAGAGACATAATTATCATCGAATAGTTTTTCCAATGGAATTAATCCTTTAGGAATAAAATTATTAGATAATTGAATAATATCATGATCAAGAATTTTAGGATTAAATGAATTTTTTGGATTTTGGTGATTTAAATCTTGAATATCTCTTTGGTCTTATTCAATTTTCATATTTGAGAATTCATCGATGATTTGAAGGAAAGACTTTAATTGTTCGTTATCTTCAAATCCGCCAATGTTTAAGGTTATCAGGGATTGATGGTCTATATTTAACTTGAATTTGGTACTATAACGATACTGGTTGAGGGATTTTGAAAGAGTTTGCTGAAACAGAAAGCGAATCAGCATGCATATTTTCATATATGGGAATAGAAATTATGTTAAAACCAAGGAAAGAGTTTTCAATTGTATCCCAAACTTCGTTTCTAAAGGACCTAAGCCTTGGGTGTTTGGTTTGACACATGATTCTGAGCTTATACATGTTTCTAACCTTCTTGACTATAAGCTCAGAATTAGAGAAAACACTCAAGTTCTTAATCTTCAAACTTTTTGCCAGCTCAAGGCTAAGAAGAAAAGATTCATACTCAACGATGTTATTGGTAACCTCAAATTCAAGTTTACATGACTGAGTAATGTTTTCTTACTTGGTGAAATTAAAACCATTCCTGCTCCTACTCCTTCCTTTGAGCAAGACCTATCAAAATACAGTTTCTAGATATCTAATTCTACAATATTTGGTTTAGAAACTATATTTTCAATGGCAAGTTAAGTGTTTGATGATTTTTTGGAAGATAACAAAAAGCAACTGAAATCCTGGTCTATTGCATAGATAGGGTGGTTTTTTTCTTGATCAACTCTGCAAACAGTGTGAAGGAATCTGACTTCCGTATATAACCTTAAATGCTCACCTCCATATATTGGAATAGTAGCAAAAGACATGTCCATCTGAAGTGATCCCCCAATTTTAGCACAACATGATATAGATAGAAGCATGCCAAATTTGGGTGGAATATCAATGACAAAAATGTCTAATACTATACCCTTGACATGTATTTGGGCTAAGGTCACAACTAGATCATTGATCAATCCTAGACATGGTACTTTCTTTGAATCAAAGGTATAAATATCATGATAGGAATGAGTAACTTGTATCTGAAGCCGGTTCATAATTACCTTTGGCATAAGGTTTTGTGAAGCACTAGAATCAAACATACAATTATACAATAAAAATTCATGAGTCTAAAAGGTCACATAAAATGGTGGAAAAATTTCAACGATCAATCAGAACTAGGGCCAAACACTATTGAGGGCTTTCATCTTGAAAACTGATAACATCTCCCTTAGCATCTACACTAGAGGAATATATCCATTTAGACACTTGATTTTTATAACCAAGATTTTTGGAAAGTTCTGTTAAAGGTATAGAAATCTTGAACCTTTCCAATTCCTTTTCAATATTAAAATTTTTCAAACTGATTTTATCGAATGAAACAATTTCATTGGATGACTTAGTAGTCTGAGGTGTTGGAGTTTGTGTTTGAATGGATTTTATTGCAGGTTCCATGGTTGTTAGATTTTGGAGGTCTACCTGGGCCTGATCTTGGTCTTAGATCATACCTTTTATTTAAATCTACAATGAGAAATTCAGAAAATGCATTGTATTTTGAAAGTTGAGTATCTGCTTTTTCTTGTTCCAAAGACTGTGATGAAGATGAAGGGACTATGGCCATTTTCTCTACTGAAGAATCAAAATTATTGATATCTTCAGTAATTATAGGGCCAGTATCCTATGGTTGTTGATCATCAATCAACAAAGGAATTTTAATGTCTTGATCTGGTCTCTGAAGAATTTGAAGTTGAGGAGCTCTCTGTGATTTATTTTGATTTTGATTTTGAGGTCTGATAGCAATTTTCTGAGAAGTTCTAGGTTGTGTTTCAATTTTAGAGTTTCTAAGTAAAGATGTGATTTCATCAATTTTATGATCTTCAAGTTTGGATTTGGAAGAGGATGATTCATCAAGCTTAGCTTTTAATTTTCTTTGTTCTTTCTCTTATTTAGCTTTAATTTTACCAGAAGATGACCTATTGGCTTCTACCTCAATAGCATTAGTCTACATGTCTTGTGATGTGCTAGAAAATATTTCCCTTAGCATAACTACAAATTCATCATCAAATGATTTGGAAAATATGAACTTTTCAGCTGCTACTGGTGGTTTACAATCAACAGACATTTTTGTGGTAGATTTTGTTAAATCCTTTAATAAATTCAGCAACTAGATCACCAGGATTTCTCTTTAACTCTTCAAATTCATTGAGAAAATAAACATCATATTTCTTACCCTCCATTGGTTTTTAAATATAGTTATGAGTTCATTCCATGTTTGAATAGAATCGGCTCTAAGTTTCCTAAACCAGATCCTAATGTTTCCTTCTAAAGACTGTACAAATAATCTCATGCAGACATATTCTTGCTCGATGTTCATAATCAGCGAAATCTAGGAAGGATGATATATGATCCTCAGTTGAGGGACTGTTTCTCCATTAAATCTTGGTAAATTTTTAAGATATCCATCAGGAAAATTTCCCCAAGTTGTTAGGAAGAACAAGAGAAACATACCTTGCTAGAACAATGGGTTGAAAAGCCATAACAACAGGAGGGGTATGGGGTGTTTGAGTGGATGATGAAGATGATGATGAATGGGCAGGTGAATGAGTATTAGAGGATGGAGGAGAGAATGAAGGAGGATGAGGGTGTAAGGGTTTCAAAGTTATATTAAAAACCAACCTTTGAACTGCTCGTGTTAAATATTCTTCCTTATATTCAAGCAAAGGATTAGAATAGACATAAATTGTCTCTTCTTGTTTAGTAGAGGTTGATGGAATAAAATAATAAATTGGGGTAATGAAATATATAGGCTTAAATTCATGTAAGTGTAAGCCCAATTATTTCTCAGATGTAGGTGAGTCTAAAGGGAAGGATGGAACTTGATATGACTCAAGTGATTCTATAAAAAAGGTCGACTAAAGATCTTCTCCTCTTGAATAAAGTTCAAAAAATCTAGGAGGTACTTGAGTCGAATCTGGATGAGATGATACTAATGAAAAGGGATCTACAAATCAAAACTCTTGAGGGTGTAACGCTGAATAGGAAGAAGAAGAAATTTTTTGTTTTCTTCTTAAAGAGGATTCCCTAATAAGTATTTCTAGATCTGGTAAAGGGTTAACAATATCAGATTCAGAATATGATCTAGTGTGCTTAAAGGTATCCAGATTGAACTAGTGGAATCACCAAGTGAAATATTTTGACCTATATCCTTATCCTTTATTCACCTTAAAGGAAAGGGAAAAATAGTTTCCCCAAGGAAAATTTAGCTTTCAATTCTTAGTTTGCCCGGAAACGACTCCAATCTGATGTTGTCCTTTGAGATAACCTAAGGTCAATAAGTTATGCCAAAGAATCTAAAATATTTGTAGTTTTTGAATAGTTGGATGACGAATGAAAAATTTTCTGAACATGTTATTTAACTTAGAAAGATCCTTAATAAAATAAAAGGTTGTTCTTTAAATAAATATGGTTAATTTGACTTTAAGTGGGATGGATAAGAAGAATGTAGAGAAGTATATATGATTTAATATTCAGATATAGTATCTCACCATTTATAAGTAGAAATTATGAAAACTATGTTTTCATAATCAACAAAAATATAATCAAGTCATAACAGGAACCTTTGTGTAATTAAATTTCAAGAGGAATTTACAATAACAAATAGCCTTGTAAATTAATCTCTTAATCAAGCTACAACTTCACAACGGATCAAAAATGAAACTGAGATTCAATTAAATTTCCAATCAGATAAATTTTAATGAATTAAATTATATGAAGAACACATAATGAAAAACACAATAGAAATAAATCACAGGAATACAAGCCATATGAATTAAATCTAGAATCCTTTAATATATCAAAAATGCTCCATCTTATTACAATTTTTTTTGATAACTAGCCCAAGGGTGCAACCCCGAATACTTCCATAAATGAAATATTTAAACAAAAATAAAAATTACAATAAATGCCTAAGTGACAAGGAAAGCTATAATTTCTCAAAATTAACCAAAAGGAAAGGAACATGATCCAAATGAATGAATCTGCATGTCTGGCCCTGTTTTGATGGAAAAATGTTGTTGAGTGGCCACTATTTTGGTGCTACGCTGGAAAAAATGATTTGTATTATATTCCTGATATTCACATAGCTTTTCCCACCATTACTGATCTAGAATTGAAACTTTAATTAATCTACAGTAGATTTCATGTCCTTAGTATACTTCGAAAAAGTGGGTTTTACAGTAAAAATATGTTTTATCTCATGCTGAATGAAACTGATATTTTTGATAGCTTCATAAAATGCCCTGCCTGTCATTGAACTTTTAATAGAGGACATGGATACTGCCCTTACTGTTTCTTTAAGATTATTCATGTAATCTTCCCTGGGAATTAATTTATCATTTATTACAAATAGTGAAGATATAACTTTCTGGTTCAATGCATCAATTCTTGAAAGAAATATGTTGATAGCAACATCAAGAGTGTGACACTTCTCTATCAACTGTAGTACTAAGTTATTTTTTATTAGGACTTTATTCACCTCAAGAATGGTCTCAGTCTTCTCATCTACTCCTAGATCATCCAGTTCCGAGCTGTCTTTAGAATTTAGAAACTTTATAATGCCATTGGTTGTATTAGGCATTTCTCCCAATTGAGTATTTATATCAGTAATGGTCTGGTTTTCCTTTTCCACTAATTCTTTTTGCTCAAAGATGATATGGACACATGGCCATATTTCACTCATTTCCTCAATGATGTTGTTCCAAATAATTTCCTTAATATTACCAAGAGTGTAGCCAATATAAGCTTCAGTTGCTGATTTTTTCCATATTTATACTTGATTCTGAGCTCTTTGAAGCTCTACTGCATGGAAAGTGTCAGAATTCTTTTGCTGATTCTCTAGAAGTTTCACTTGATCCTATAAATTCTTAATTTCTTCAGTCTGCAAGGTCATATTTTGGAGTGTAGTAGCCAACTTTTCTGCAACATCTCCTTTAATAGTGGTAGCAGATATAGCAATAGGAATAGCAATAATAGGAAGTGCTTCTAAAGGAGAAGTTTGTTTAGTTGACTTCTTTCTTTCTTTAATCAACTTCTCCATATCCGTTTCCATTTGCTTCAACTGTGTATTATATTCTATGATGAGCTTCATCATCTATGAATTTTGTGTCTTTATCTCTTCAATCTCCTTAGCTAACGGATCTTCTGTTGCTGGAAGTTTTAACTGCTTCCTTAATGTCAAAATATCTGCATTATTTTTCTTAATCAGCTCCTCTGCAAAATTGATGTTTGCAAGATCATGACCTAGTTTGATCACCAAATCTTCCAAGGTTTTAATCATGGTATCTTTGGCAAAGTCTGAAATTTTTTCCATGTTGAGCTGTGAGCGGACATTTTCTAATGTGACCTGCAATCTGGACAAGGTCATAGCAGTGTTAGTTATAGTGGAGAAAATAATTTCACCAGTCTATTTATGCATCTCCATTTGATCAATTGGATGTATGTACTTAACATCAAACTCAAGATATGTATTCTTATAATCTGATTCTCCTTTGGGTTGAGGAACTTGTGACTAAAGAAATTCCATTAGCATTTTTCCTTTCTCTGAGTCGAATGCTGACAATAGCCTGCTTTGGGCACCTAAGGTTTGTTTCCAAAATTGATTGTATGTGTTTATCTTCAAGGCTTAATTTTTTAGTTTTATTTGCTTGAATATATCCATGGTGCTTTATCTGGCTCGCTTGAAGTATATGTACCTGTGTGCATAATATGTTTATGCTCTATTGTAGTCATGGAAGTGGTAGGAGATTGTGTAGATTTCTCACCTACTAGTGAAGATACAAGAGGCTCATTAGTATTGATACGAGTCTGCTGCTCTGAATCTTTGCTAAGGATTAATATGGAACTAAGTTTAGCCTTATTTTTGTACATGATTTTAAATCCCTTGCTGAAGATATCTGTCTCTAAAGGGGATCCTTCTTCACTGTTCCTTTCGGCTGTCTTCTCTTGCTTTGTAGGAGTCTGCACTTTTGATGAAGAGACTTGTTGTTTTTCTGCCTCATGTAATGTGTTCTCTATCCACTCTGCCTAGTTATTATAATTTTCTATTTCTGGCCTTAATGTGTGAAAATAAGGAGTAGATTTGGTTTCTACCCTTAATTTGGAAACTATCCCTAATGGATCATATGACCAAGTGAAGCTATGATCAAACTGCATTTTCTTCAATAATTAGTCTACAACTGCTCTTGCTTTCTTGCTGTTGCATATGAATGGGCCAACCTGTGTTTTTATCTTAAACTGAGACTTTTTCTTGGCAGAAACAAAATGGACCTGATCCATGTTGATCACCTGCCTGATGAATTCTAAGGCAAAAATCCTCATTGGGAGGAATTTTGGCAACTTATATGGTTGCAATTCACATCCAAAAATTCTTATCTCTGTGTAATTTTCATATAAGTACCAATCTCCTGTTTGTACCTATTCTTCCGACTGTAAAATATTTTGGATTTCTTCACTAATCCTTGGTTCTTTTCTGTTGCTTAGAAGGCCTATGGCTAGGTGAAAAAACATCTCAATGAATTATTTATATGTGAACTCATTCCGATATTTTATAACCAGGGTGGTCCAGAAAATGACTGACTGCTGGTCTCCTTTCTCATTCATTTTCTACAATGACAATTTCATGTTGTCCCCTTGAAAGTATAGGAACATGTAGACTAAGACAAAGGTATATTTAAATTCCTCTACTGTGTGAAAATTGACCAACTGCTAATGAATAGAATCTGCAGGGAAATGATTGAAATTGAAGACAATTGAAGGTTTGGTATCACTTGAAAAGATTAATAAAAATCCTATAATGGCCTCATCTACATATTGATCAGAGTAGTATCCAAGAAGGTAAGATATAATAGTGTTTATTTTCTTGGTTCTCTCAGGGAATAGGGATGAAGGATAAGGAGGATTTTTCTTCGGTAATGAAGAATCTTTTTCTAAGAATAACTATAGAGTTTAGGCTCTCTTAGCAAAGTCTAATTTCTAGTATATTTAAACCAAGGCTTCATAAGAAAATGGGGTACCATTATTGACTGTGGGGGCTAGCATTATTTCATCAATGGCCTGAGGGGTTATGGTAAACAAAACTTGTCCATTAGAATTGGTTATGGCCCTTTGGCTTGGAAAATATAAGGCATGAAATTTTCTAATGAAATGGGGAGTGTTGTTGGTAGGAGGAAAAATATAACAAGCTATGTTTGAATCCCAGAGCTCGATTTCATCTGATTTTTCAATCCATTTATCTTTGAGCCAAAAATACATCTCTAGAATTTCAAGCTCACAAAGTGTTTCATGAATCCTGTAGTCTTTATCAATCATAGGGCTATGGTGAAGATCTACAGGAGGAAAGCTCAGAGGATTGATGTTTTCCTCTGGTCCCTTATCCTTGAGAGGCATGATGGCTAAGGCTGGGAGTGTAATTTGACTGAGAATATAGGCAATTTCTTGAACAAAAAAAGCATTATAGACAGGGAGCAAAAAGGATAATTGGAATGAGCAAGCGCTGGAAGCCTGACAATATCAGATTCTAACAAGAAAACTGCAATTAAAACAGTAATTTTGTAACCTGTAAACAAAATAAAAGAAGATTTATATAGAAATGTAGGTTTTCTATTGGTGGCTCAGGTTAACAGTTAAGCTAATTGAACGCTTAACATAATGATAATGAAGGGAATTGATGTGATTTGTTTGAATTTTAACAGGCGAATGAGGTTAACGGACGGATGAGATGGCAGATGAGGTGGCGACAGTGGAATAGAGAATGCTCAATGGTCAGGTGAGTGGTAAAGATATCAGGAATAAAGCTTTTGGGGGGGGGGAGAGAGTGGTTTTCTGTTTTTCTCATGGGGGATCACTGCGGTGCTGACACATATTGATGGTATGTTTTGAATTGCCACTAAGTTCGGACCCCCTCCCCCCCACCCCCGACGGTAAATATCGGTTTGTGAAGGGGGGGTGAAAGAGTATATAAGATGTAAGATGTGTGGAGATATGTTAGGACTGTCGGATGTGATGAGGTGGAATGGTGGAGTCGGGAATTGTTAAATAAAGTGTCAGGAATGATATAAAGGGGAATGACTTAGGGAATGAAAACAAAACATGATGAATGGAGAGATGATTCAATATGGTTTTAAAAACTTAGGATATGGGTAAAAATGCTTGGGATAGTGTTCATTTTCTGGGAATAACCATATAAATATTTCTTCTTTTTATGGCGCATTTAGACTAGCAGCTTGTGCAATTTTTACAAATTTAAAATGAAGCTTTCCTTTTCTTTTGCTTCCCTAACATTTTATTTTTATTTGCCTTCTTTATTTAGGGCAACTAACACCTATCATTTTATTGATATGGATGCTTATAAAACATAAAATTTTCCAAACATTTTTAACTTTTTCATTCTTTTGCATCCATGTCCTACGTTAGCATTTTAAAAATTATTTGACTAATTATGCTAACTTATCAAAACTAGATAATGTTAGAACAAACCCCGCGACGATAGAGAGTGTCACCGATAATAAGATAAATTTTTGCCAAGTGAAGAAAATTTCAAAGCTCATCTTTCGAAAACGCGAGGGGAAACTTCCAAGTCTGGAGATAAACAATGATATCCCCATACCAAGGATCTTGTGAAGAAATGAGGAAAATATGTTCCTCAGGGAACGACTCCTCATAAATAATCTCATCTTCACAAGGCAACTCAGAGATCAACTTCGAAAATACCAACGATTTCTTGAATTTAGAAGATAGGAATTCGAGATCGAACTCTTGAAAAATGACAATCCATCGATTGCATTTTCCCTCAATCACTCGCCTATTGAGAGCCAATTAAAACGGATTTACTGCTGCTATGTTTTGTGAAGGAGAATGTAATTCCTGAGTTGGTGGACAACATGGACAACTGCCAAAGCTAACTTCTCAATGGGATAATATTGCAGTTCGAGACCTACTAAGCCTCGACTTAGATAATAAATAACATGCTCACAAAGATCATCATAGTTCTCAACTAGAACCATACCTATAGTAGATTCTTCCATGACGAGATACAAAAGGAATTATCTGCTATAATCAAGTGGACTCAATAAAGGAGTGGAGGTCAATTTTTTTTTCAAAGCATCGAATGAGTGTTAAGCAATTCATCCCACAAGAATGGAATTCCATTCTTCAACAATCTCATAAATCCTTTCGTAACCTCAACATAGTTAACGATGGATCTCCTCAAGAAATTGGCTTTTCCTTGAATACTTTGAAGTTGGCAAATAGAAGACGAGGGAGGCAACTGAAGTATTGCCTCAACCTTGAAGGGATCTACCTGAATCCCTTTAGTAGACACAATGAATCTCAACAATCGATTGGATGTCATGATGAAAACACACATATTAGGGTTCAACCAGATTTTATAATAAAGAAATATTTCAAAATCCATCGAAGATGAGAGGGATGATCAATTCTATCTCAATAACGAGTAGCTAAATCATCCAAATAAGCTTTGAAGATATGCTTGTTATCATGGAAAGCATAAGACATGGCCCACTAGAAAGTAGCTCCAAAATTTTTAAGACCAAAAGGCATATTTTGGTATGCAAATGTACCCTAGGGAAAATAAAAGTAGTCTTGTGTTGATACTTAGGAAGGATGGTAATCTAATTGTATCCTGAGAAACCGTCCATGAAGGAGAAAATCTCATTCCTTGCACAATCATAAATAATCTAATCAATAAATGGTGTGAGGTAATTATCCTTCACACATGCCTTATTCAAATACCTAAAATCAATGTAGACACGAATCGTTCCTTGTTTCTTTTCCACAGGCACTAGATTTGAAACCCACTCAGTTAAAGGAATGGGGTATATGAAATCCACCTTAAGCAACTTCCCAATCTCGACCTTGATAGCTACAAATTTCCTAGGGTTGACCAGATGAAGCTTTTGCCATATAGGCTTAGAATTCTCATAAGTCTTGATCTCATGTTGGACAATAGATGGATCAATTCCAGGAATTTCCTCATAAGACCAAGCGAACACATCACAAAAATATTTAAAGAGAGCGGTATAAGTCTGAACCTCTTCCGGGGAACATTCAATTCTGATGAAAAAATTCTCTATAATGTTAGGATTCCTGGAAATGTTCAGCAGGATCATCTCATAAATTACAACCATGTTACCTTTATAAAAAATCTGTTTTGGAGCCAAAGGGTTCAGGATCGGTTGAACATAACCAGAAGACACCGGGCCAAGCAATCTTGAATCAAATTCTCACAAATCTGGTAGAAAATGGGACCAATGATGCAAATCAGCCCATGGTATTTCCACACCAGTCATTGCCTCCATGATAGCCTCTTAAGATGGTAAAATAGTATCAAGGCAGGCCTAAGCAGAAGATGAATTAAATGTCCAATCTGGAGCCACGTCTCCATCCAAATCCTCCGAAAAAAGAGAAACTAGAACATAATCTCCATAGTCAACAACAAACTGATAAGCAATCTCTGCTGCAGATATAGGGAATTCCATTCCACCCACTTGAATTATTATAATGTGGTAGTATGAGAAGGTAAGGTCTAAGGGTCCAAAAAATAATTAGTTCGGAAGAAATCCATTTGAGTAGGAGCCTTGGAGGATGAGATAGCATTAATATGAACAAAAGAAGGTGGAATATCAAAGGTACCCATCAACGAGGTATACATTTTGACCCCTAAATTCTCCATAGGTTGCCTGGCATCATTCACCAAGGGAAGAGTAGAGTCAGAAGATGCATTTTTGATCTATCAGAGAATAGTCCATCTGATTAACAGTGACAATTCTCCCTTCATGGGGAAAAAAAGGATGTGAAATAATGAGGAAGCAACAACATCCATCTCATAAATCCAATTTCTCCCTAATATAAGGTTGTAGTCCGAATTGGCATCAACTATCTTGACTTTAAGATTGACAACTTTACCCCCAACACAGATGGGAAAAATGAAAAAAATGCCATGTGGCCTGTGAGAATGGCCATCAAACGCAGTGAGAAGAGTAGGTGAAGGAATGACTTGAGGAGATCTAATGGCTTTCCAACATGAGATAGACATGACACATGTGGAAGCGCCCTCATCGAATACCGTTTGAGAAATATTGATTTTCTGATATGTAGATTTGATCTAAAAATCCATGTGATGAGGAAGTCTCTTCTTAAGATTTGACATATCGAATGTGATCACAAGAGATTTCTTTGGATTGATTTCTCTAATCACAGTGAGAAGCACACTCCTTTGTGTTGGGAATGAATAGAGTACCTCCAATGCAGACATAACACAAGGACTCTGAGCTAGATCTTATACAATGGAGTAGTTCTAGGTTGCCTTGGCATTAGGGTTGATTGTCGAACGTTTAGCATAAACTTTCTTCATGTGAGGTATAAGATTGACTACGGGCCTCTTAATATGGAGTGGCTCGGAAGTATGAGGAGCACCCTTAGCCTTCAAAGACTTGGATTTACCATAATCACGTGATCTCATGGTGACATCAATGTGATCACTCATCATATATACATTTGGAGAATTTTCCCCTTCCTGGTTGCCCCCTGCGGAAGCTCCAATATTTTCATTTTTTCCAGCAATAATTTGTTTCCCTTGGGGAAAAGGGTTAGTTACGGTAGTCTAGGAACTAGAGGAACCCTGCTAAGCTAACAAGCACTGAGCATCCTGAATATTAGGGCATAGATGGGTGAGATGGTCTCCAGTGCATAACTTGGATGGAAACTTAACTTTCTTCTTTGCCTCTTTCTTAACCTCTCCAACATTATCGTTGGACTTGTTCGCATTACCCTTCCCATCCTTATATTTATTCTTGTTATCTTTTCCCTTCTTCTTCCCATCAGATTATTTATTTCCTTTAGGGTCAAAATATTAAAAAACATTAACTGTTAAGGGGTCGGAAGTAGTAGACACTGATGTCGTAGTCTGATATAATGAACAGAATGTAGAGACAACTGCTACAATTGATTCACAAGGTTAGCTGTGCCACTATCGATCGAACCGACAAGCTCGTCAGCATGAGGACCTATCTTTGGTTTGGCTAAATCCATTGTGGAATGAGGAGCATCGGGTAAAATATTATTAAGAATCCCAGACTAAGAATAGATCAGTTCCAACTGTTGGGCTCTAAAGATAGCTTGCTTCTCAGAGAATACCCTGGAAAGAGATACTTCCATCGAGATTTCTGTCTACAAGGATTTGAGGAACCACTCGAGAAGGAATTCATTAGGAATATGGGCTTTAATGAGCCTCTTAATTATCCTCCATTCCTAAATAAGGTTAGAAATGTGCGTTGCCTTATCCTGTTGAAAATTGGCCAGAAGATCAGTTCCAGCATCATAACAAATGGAAAACTGAAAATGGTTCAAAAACATGGTAGCAAACTCACAAAACGAAGAAAAAGTGCCCCCAGTAAGCTCAATGTACCATTTAGCAGCATTTACAGTTAGGGCACATTGAAATAATCTCAACCCAATTGAACCATCAAGGAGGGAGTTCGACGAACACCATAAATGGAAACTGGTAACATGGTCGGCCGGATTCTCACTAGCCTTCCCTTCAAATTTTTGAATATATGATGGAAGTTTAGTAGGGACTGGAGACTAACCCGAGCTGTATTGAATAGGATAATTAGCCAAATTTTACAAATATGGAAAATTTAGGGTGGCCAGGAATGGTAAGCACGTAGGAGCTTGAGAATTCCATCCACCAATGGAAGGATTCCCAAATTTATGAAAAGAATAACCTAGATTTTTTTAGGCACCAAGTTGTCATGGATTGTTCATAGAAAATGATGAACCATAAGAGAAAACTTGTGGCCCATAAGCATTCAGAGTAGGACCCCCTCCCATCGTAGGGTTACCATAAACAAGGATATTCCCCCAATCAAAGTATTAAATGAAGATGAAACCCCTTGGTAAGGGTTCCAAGCATTAGTGAATGGAGAGAAACCCTCAAAAGCACCTACATAAGAGAAAGAAACATTCCCCTGCTGACCATACAAAAACTGATTCCCAGTTCCCAACCTAGTGAAAGAAGGGTTCCAACCTTGAAAAGAATTAGAGCTTTGGCCTCTTAGAAAAGGATTAAAACCTTGACCTTGAGCAGAGAAAGGAAAAGAACCTAAGGAAAGGTTTGAATGAGCAATATGACCACTTCCAAAAGGGAAACCTTGAAAATAAGTTGACCCACTAGCCATAGAAGAAATGGGCATGGAGACAACTACAACTGCAGTGAGAGGAATTGAAGGAATTGCACTAGAAGGAATTCCAAAAGAGAAGGGACCAAAATGGGAAGCAAAAGCTTGGGTGCCCCCACTCCTAGATAGAATGAAGGTAGAGCCCACTGGGAGTGATGGTAGAAATAGCAATGGTACCTCCTCCCTCAGCCGAAAGAGGAGTATGCACACTCGAAGTTCTCATAGTTGAATCTGTGTTCTCAGCTGTGGGCCTAACATATAATAGAATGTCCAGAAAACTAGCAGGAAGAGGAGAGGAAGGAGTAAATGGAGGTTCAGAAATTTCTTCCACCTCAAATTCTTCTGTCAGAAAAAGGACTTAAGAAAGGAGTGTAGTACTCTTCTCTAAATCATGACTAGTACTAGGACCACACTCAGAAACAATAGCCCCAAGGGAGGACCAATCTCTTATGTGTTTGCAACTATTGGTTGTAAATCACCAGCATAATTTCTCCTACGTCTTCTCAAAGAAGGTTCGGCACTCGCAGGAGAAAGCCCACGAAGCCTCCTTGATCAAAGAATTGATCAGCTAGCCACTTTTAATAATTATGATATTTTATGTAGACTTAAAAAATTACAAAGCTATATAAATCTAGGAGAAAAGAGTACTCTCTACAAAAATATCCCTAAGATTCAGCAATCAAGCAACCTTCAATTATTTCTGCTCCATGTTATTAGGACCAAACGCAAAAATACAAGAAATAAAATATAAAGACCTTTCGAGAAGAGTCTGGGGTAATTAAGCCCCAGACCTACTAGTGAAGGTAACAGAAACAGTTACACTGACCTCCTAACAAAATCATTTGCTGATGAAAGTACCTGATATTGACAAGGCACCCTCCAAAAGTACTAATGAGAGTTATTCAATGTTTGTCTAAGGTACCACGGGTATTCCCCCCCGCAGTCACCTATGTGATACCTATGAATAACAATTATGGACACCAGTTTGTATCGGCAAACGGATGGAATGGTCTTTGGTCAAGATCCAACAAATAGAAGAGGGGGTATCTCTTCTCTTCCTTCACTAGCCCTCACGCTTAACTCTCTGGAGAAGATATTTCCTGGTACACTTAGCGAGGCTGGATTTCACTCATTATTAAACTTCTATGTTTGAAATTTTGAGTGGCCTTGGAGAGTTAACTCTCCACTCACCTATTCCAAGCCCCTATGTCCTAGACTAGTTGGTGTATATTAATGAAAACTCAAAAAATTATTGTTCATTTTAAATTAAGTGCTTGATTTTAATGGTCGTTATTTTTAAGTCAAGGTAAACAAAGGAGGATACTTGTGATGTTTTGACGCAAAAGAGAAATCAATAGAAACCTGCTACATGCATATGAAAATTTTTCTTCGATGAAAGATATTTCTACTCAGATTCTATGAACCAACTAAAAAGAAAGAAAAATATTTTCTTTTCAATATCGTACTCACACACTCAAAAACTATCAAAAGACTAAATATGCTTAACGGTGAAACCACACTAATGCAAAAACTAGCAATGAAAAATGCAGATTCTAGGACTACTTAAAAAAGGAAGAAAATGACTTTCTCAACAAGACAGGTCTGATCACTTTGACACCAAAGTAGAGACAAGCCCAAAACAAGAACTTCTTTGCACATAAATACCAAAAATAACTTGATACAAAAGGAGACAAGCCCACTACTGAACTTCTCTCACAACCAAGCAACCAAACCAAAATGAAAAAATACAAACTTGCTCCAAAAATGATGAAAACCATGAAACAAAAACCAAAATCAAAAGAAATAGAAAACACCAATGTTTTTTGAGCCTTTTACTTTCTAAGTAAGGAGAAAAATCTCTTTTAGAAAAGCACAAGCTACCAAATACTTCAAATCAATAAATTGAGCCAACAAGCAACTCCAAATTCCTTAAGCCAACCATGTCACTTTCATGAAAGGAATCAATAAGTGGAGTGAAGTAACTAACCCAAGAAAATGACTTGAAACAATGACATAAAACTCCAACAATCACATAATATTTAAGATTTTCCAGAAAAGTTGATCTCAAGAAACCAAGAAAACCAAACAAGCCATCAAACCAAAAACCAAAAAGTGGAGCAATGACAAGGTTGAGCATGAGTAAACCGACACAAACTCACTATTATGAAATGTTAGGACAGCCGAGAACCTTAGAAAGAAGGCTCGGTGCAATAAACAAAACTAAAAATTCACCAAGTAAGGAAAACCGTAGGTTAGGCTAGGTTTTCAAGCAAGAAAGAGAGAAAATGATACACAACAAGAAAACATACTATCCATACATATCATAGGTTCTACAACTGTGACCAAAAGCATGAAAAAAGGACTTACATGACTCCAAAAATAAAATTTTAATTTTAAACTGGCCATGCGTGGATTGGCAGTGTGCACCACGTGTGTATATGCACCCGTGTTTAAGGAAACTTGCGTATACACATGTTTCTTTGGACCAAAATACATGCATATGTGAATGTGTGCACTAGAAATTGCGTATAGAAAAGATAACAAGGAAAAATAAAAATTCCAAGCCTGATCTAGAAGATCAGGGCTTTTGCCTTGATGGGTATAGAACCAACAAGACTGGGAAAGTGATCAGATCAGTCAAGGAACCCAAAATCCAGAGAAAAAAAACCGAACTAGGAATTACATGGATTTAATCCCTAGTGGAGTCTCCAACTTTGTTGCGGGAAAAACTACCCTAAGATCTGGGTTGAGGGACCTAACAGAGTGGAAGGCATACAACAAAATGAAGCAATCAAACTAAAGGTCATAATGCTTAAATTAGTAAACTATGGAGAGATGAACTTACGCGTATGTCCTATGTTTGAGGTCGTTCCCACAAGGTGCAAACCCTCTGCTTCTCCACATGCTTCAAGACCTGCAACTCATTCAATAAAAATCACATAGACTAGTTGTATAGCATATATATCCTAAATGTAACTAGGTTAGATCATATAAGATTATAAAATATAACATGAAATTAACAATTACAAGATCATTAACATGTAATCAAAGCATATAATACTATGAAATCAGGAATGAGACAGAGCTTCTTTATTGATGTATGTAAAATATGCGGAGTAATATCACCTGAAATCATCCATGGCTCTAAGCAAAACCATCCTCTAGATCGGTCCAACCCAAGCCTCAACAATCTTCTTCCATAAAAGGTGCACAAGGATGTCACATAAAGGAGGTGAACATCTCAAAGAAGGAAACAAGGGTTTCTTGAACGTGCGAATTGCAGGAGGCACAGGGATAATCATACCTGATCTGGGATATAACAGGCTATAGTATCAATGCCTTTCTCTCTCCTCCCTTAGGAATTCCCAATGAGGTGTATTTATACTTCCCCAAAACAATTTTTTCAGTTGGGAAACAGTTTGGCCATGGGCTCTTGTAGGTGGGCTTCCGGTGCAACCCGTAAATGTCACCCAAAATATGGGGAGTAATATATTTTTTAATATTTTAAATTGTATACACGAGTAAAATATGAGTGGATCTGCGACTGTATGTGTGTTAGACAGGGCAGAGTCACTTATGGAATTGAAAATAATGTTTTTTAAGAAGATGACCAAGTCTGAATGGAAAGGGTTTCCCAAGGCCAATACATAGATCATCAAGAATATAAAGGTGATAAATTATTCTATAACACATATTATCCTCACCCATGAGGGGACCTCTATACTTTCAAGTCAAGCATTCAATCAACCTGACCCTCGGTGCACCACTACCCAATGGACCAATGTATCATTGCTCTCTTTTGGAGAATGAGGATATCGAGCGACATATTTAAGAGCTACTCCAAAAGGGCACACTCAATTGAGTTCCTCACCTTGTGGAAGCCCAATTTTACTTGTGCAGAAGAAACATGGGACCTGACAACTCTGCATTGATTATCGGGCCTTGAACAAAATCATAGTCAGGAATCAATACCTGATTCCCCGGATCAATGACCTTATTGACTAGCTCAAGGGGGTGAAGTGTTTTAGTAATATTGATCTAAATTCCAACTACAACTAAGTCCTAATATAACCAACTAATGTGTGGAAGACTAATTTCAAGTCCAAGGAGTATCTTTTTGAATGTTTGGTCATGCCCTTTGGTATGAAAAATTCCATAACTTTCAGGAGGACGATGGATGCTATCTTGTAGCATTTCACGAAATTATTCATGATTGTATATTTGGATGATATCCTCATATTCAACAAGACTTGGGAAGAAACATTGCAACATATTCAACAAGTCCTCCGCACTCTGCAGTAGCACAAGCTATTTTCTAACTTGGAAAAATTATCTCTTGGCATGTACAAGGTCCAATATTTGGGTTCCATTATTGATGAGCAAGAAGTGCATTTGGACCTACCCAATATCTAAGTCATTTGTGATTGGCCTACCCTAACGAGTCTAACAAAGCTTCACAACTTCTTAGGCCTTGCTAAATTTTATTGAAGGTTCATGTTGGGGTTCTCTTGTATCACTTGGCCCTTGAGTCAAGTAACCAAGGGTGGAAAAAAATAAAAGGGTTTTTGGTATAAATCACAATAGAAGGCGTTTGATGAGTTGAAACATTGTCTTTTCTTTACACTAATCCTCACCCTGCCATACCTACAACAACCATTTGAGATTGAGATAGATTCCTTTGAATATACTATTGGTGCAATACTCATTCAACAAGGACATCTGATGGCTTATCATAGTGAAACACTATCTGATACTGTCCAGAGATACTCCACCTATGATAAGGAGATGTATTCCATCATGAAAACATGATGTCAATGGAAACATTATATTCAAGGGAAGGAGATGAACATCCACAGTGATCACATGCCTCTTCAATTTATGCAGACAAAAGAGAAGTTACAGAACGAATGCCATCAGAAATGGTCCACATACCTACAAAAAAGTCAATTGAACATGAAATACAATAAGGGTAGTAGAAATAATGTCATAACCTACCTTAATAAACCACCAGTTGTGGCACTAACCACAATTCTAAACTCTTGTGATCATGATACCTTTTTCTAGCCACAACTATACAACAATGACTGAAAATTCGCTAGCACATACCAAATGTTGATGGTAGGAAAGGAAGTTCCATACTTCCACCTCCAGGATGCACTGTTATGCTACATGGGACACCTTTGTGTTCCTTCAAGCGAGAATTCCAAGACAATTTGGGAAACACATTATAGTTGAGTAGTAGGGCACTTTGGTATGGAGAAAACATTCACATTACTACATAAGTATTTTTGTTGGCCGAAACTTCAAAATGATGTTCGAAAGTATATCAGGTCATGATCAATTGCACCATTACCAAACCAACCATTAAGAAGCAAGGACTATACACCCCTCTTCCTCCTGCTAGCCAACCTTGGTCATCCATCTCGATGGACTATATGTTTTTCCTTCCTACTACAAAGCATGTTGAATGATTGTGTGTTTTTGTTCATTGATATAATTTTGAAGATGGCCATTCTGACTGCCTACAAAAAGAGAATCACAAAAGAAGCCACTGATAATATTTTCTTAAAATGGGTATGGGTACTGTTGTAACTCCTAGAGACAGCCTTGAGTTGTGAAAGACCAGTGCCTAGGACATCTTAATTAGCAAGGAGAATATGGTTTAACTTTGGAAGGTTGCTCAAAAAGGGGCTCTCATGCTATCAAATCTTAGTAGCTAAGTTTGGTGCAAGTGGAACCAAGATTTTCAATACTTAGAAACAACAAAGGTAATACTGTAACAACATAAAGTGAACTTTGATATAAAACATATCCGATGATTTTAAGACAGCAGCTACTACAGGGGGCTGGATTATAAAGTGGTTCACAGAGGTATATAGTCATATGGTGGTCATTGGATAATAAAAGAGGAGGATACTAACAGTAACAAGAAAAAGATCCAGAAATGAATAAAAACATGTACTGGGCTTATATATTGATACAAATCCATACATGAGAATAACTTTAAAGATAAAGTCCCATTGCTGCACATATCAGAAGAATTACGGTATAAGTGAAAGATGCAACAACATATCTTACCTGAGCCATATTTAAAGCACTAGACATGAAATAATATGAATATAACTTCACACTAGAACATGTGAGCACTCGCATTCCAAAACACAGATATAAGAGATATGGAAATGAAATACATGAACATTTATGCTACAAAACATAAGAGTGCGTTACAGACCGTGAAACATTCAGATCAAAATCCCCGGTAGAAACAAAACTCCTTATCACTGAGACACAACGTGCTCTTCAACATTAATATCAAAATATCAACCAAAATACATACAGGTTTTCTCTGTAGTCAATTCTCTTGAAAATCTGGAAGCCTTTTTCCTCTTAGTTTGCTTCTTATATAGAATTTACAAAAACATGAGCGGGAAGATATTTTGGGAAATATCTTCCCCACGTGCTAGTAAGCCGTTTGACGTCTTAATAAAAAATAACAAAATTCATGATGAGGGATAGCGCTTCTCATCATTTACAATTATGCTCGCAACCGTTTCAAAACAAAATATTAAAACTGTCTTAACAAGAAGTAAAATGAAAGAGTGAAATATGAATTCCACTCAGAACTTTAAATTAAAAAGTAAAATAAAACTAAAGGCCACTAGGGCCGAATCATGAGTTAACAATGTTCACTGGTGTGAAGGAGTTGATGCAGTTGGTGATACAGGTGGCGGGACATTTGCTGAGGAGCTGGATAACAGGCTGGCATATTTGGTGCACCTCTGCCAACTGTCTGCTGTAGGTTCGGGCATCGACGTGAAACCTTCCACTCTGATATATTCTTCAGTGAGGTCATCATAATTTGCATCAACAATAATTTTATGCTTCACTAGGTGCAGGAGGGAAAATTCCTTACTGAGGACTGAAACTATAGTTTCAAGTTTCAGCCGAGTAGATTTCTTTGAAGGTGTATCGGTTCGGTTCATCACCTCTTTTAGACGGGCCTCGTAAGCAGGTAACGGCTGTAGTACGGCATGGGTGGGATCCCAGCATGATGGGAGTCTGGTAGCTGTAATCTCAGCCCAATCCATCTCAAACCGTTCCAAACTGACTGCCACTTTCTCTAAGACACTTGAAGCTACACTGCGAGCAGACTCTTTTTCTATTACTCTTTGACATTCTACGGCTTCCTTTAACCTCCTCTTTATACCTTTTTTTACCATGTCCTCATGTTTCAGTTCTTTTAGGAAAGAGATATACCTTTTTGCGCTCTGAACTCTGTTGGATGCATCGGTGTTCCCCTCATGAAGCTTTCTTCTAAGATGGAGCATAGACGACTTTATTTACTCAATGAAATTTAAAAATGCCCAGTTATTTTTCACCTCCGTGATGATCTCAGCCCAGATCAATCGCTTGGTGTCCATGAGGGTAATGTTTCCTTTCACGCGACTGGTGAGTTCGCAGATGTTTTTTTTTTCTTCCGCCTTCTCCTTTTTCCCTTGCTCGATTTCCTTCTGCATGGTGTTAATCCTCTTGGAATTCTCAGCCAAGAGAGTTTCCAACTCACTGATTATCTGTCGCGCTGTCGAGACCTATTTCTCCATTGCATCGTTTGTGGCCAGTGCAGTGGTTAGTTGTTCAGAAAGTGAGCTAGTTCCTTCTGCAGTGGGTGGAACACATGAATGATTGTCCCAGGTTATCTACAATGTGTTCATCTTTTCCTGCAGAACGACCATATCTCCAGCAATATTTTATTTCTCTTCTTTCTCCCTAGCAAGAGAATCAGCCAAGCTTGCTTTGTCCTTTTCTGAATGTACTAGTTCAGCTATCTGCACATGATGTGAGCCCGTTATGTTTATTTTTCTCTTAAAGGATGCAACTTTCTTCTGCAAATCCTCGATAAGGTGACCCTGGGGGTCTGTCCCCCCCTTTTATTTTCCTTTAATCACCCCTTGAAGAGTGTGTATGTCATTCATGAGTGCTTGAGAATTGATTTTCTCCTTCCTGAAATTCTCTACTACTTAGGTATGTTTACTCTGCAATTTCCTTAGAGTGATAGAGAGCCGCATAACTTCATCCTTGAGCATATCACCGAAGCACTGGAATATGTTGCACTTATCGATTGTTGGCACTTGTGACATATCAATTTCTACCTCCAACGCCCTGTAGCTGGTGGTGCCAGCTTCTGGGTCCAGAACGGCCTCAGCCATAGCCATGACTAATTGCTCCGTATAAAAATTCATGACAAATGAAATCCTGGTGTGATATTTCTCAACTTATCCTTCCAGCTCGGCCCGGTGCTTATCTCTGATTTCTTTATTTCTCGCCCTGCCCTCACTTGCACCCTAAGAGCTGCTGACTGCAATGGCTTGTGAAACTTCTGAAAAATTAGAAGAGGTGGTACTATCTCGCAACTCCTTGATTCCTGCTCTACCCCTGTCGGGATTCCCATATGGTATTTCCTCCTGGAGCAAAAATTCATCTCCAATAACCTCTGCTTCACTGGTCCCTATTTTATGCCTTTTGAAAGGAGGGGAAAGTTCTCCTGAAGCACCTACTTCCTCCACCTGTTCCTTACCAACTTCTCTGGTTGAAGCGGTATCTGCCTTTTCTCGGGTCGCAGATGAATCAGTCTCCATCTGCGAAAGCAAAGGCCAGTTTTCAAGATTAGCTCACCACTCGATGAAGGTCCTTGTTTCATGCATATAAGGGGTTGATTTATTATGCTTCCTTATGTTAGAGACGATGCCCTTCGGATCATAGGGCCAAGCTTTCCCTTGTCTCAAATCCATGTCTTGAAGCAGCTTTTCCACCACAGGAAGGGCGTGCCTTGAATTAACGACAAAAGGGCCGATGGTTGTGGGAAGCTTAAGGATAAAACCCTTTTTCACAGGGAGGAAGTGAAGTTGATCAGCTTTTAAGGTCTTCCGGAGGTATTCCAAAGCATAAATCCACCGGGCAGGAAAAATGGGTGGTAGGGACATATTTCGGCTCCGTAAACCCAGATTTCGATGTAGTTATAAAAAAGATACCAGTCCCCAGTGCTTTGGGCTTCACTATACTATAAACATTTCCTTAGTTCAGGAAAAACCCTAGGCGGAGGAGATTCATGAATAATGGTATAAGCTATAGACATGAAATCATTCAAGAACCTTGAGTAGCCCACCCCGTTTTCCAACTGATGCGTTGCGAGACTCCAATCAAAAATTGGTCTTGGCTGAGAGTTTATTTTGTAAACCTTATCTAAACCAAAACCCTCAAACTTATCAGCATGTTGGAAGAGGAAAAGATAAAAGACCATAGAACAAAAACGAAAATGATCCGTGTCTGAGAGCTCCTACAACTGAGTCTGAATGGTGGAGGCCAAGAAACCAGGAATATATAAAACGACCCCGGGTTGAGACATTAACCACAGAAAAGCTATGCATCCTCTAGAAGTTTGCCCGAAACCTTCCACACCTAAGAGGCCGATGATAAGAGCAAGGATAGTTTGGACGTATTCCTTGAATAAGGTCAGGGGCACTGAGTCTGCAGTAGGGAGGCTTGAAGAATGAGAGTCGGTTATGGAGGCGATGAAATCGCTCTATTGCCTCCATGGCAACTTTGCAAATTGAGGAGTCAACGTTATTTCACTAAAGCTGACATAGTTTGAACTGGTAGGAAAACGAAGGGCTCTTTTAATGATTTCGGGAGAGAGAGTGAATATCTTGTTCCCCTAAGTCGAGAGGAACATGCCCCGACGTTCATCGTAAGCATCCCAGAGCCAACATATGAACTCGACCACGGGATATACTAGGGGGGTTATTTAATGATACAGACCAGACAACACGACACGAAACCTGTCTCTATTTTCCACATGTCTCCTAAACAACTTAGGCTTGACGCTGCTAATGGGGAATGGATACTATGGGTCACGAATGTCAGCTTGTAAATATAAGAAAGGCTCAGGCCCTAGAACAGCTCTGGACTCGCAGGCTTGGGTAGTTTTCGATTCTATTTTCTTGGTTGAGACTTTACCCATGACCATCATGAAAATTAAAAAAAAAAAGGAAAACAGATGGAATGAAAGGGATGAAATACCTGCGAAGTAAGAACTTGCTTGGGAAAGCGATGCAGGGGTACTGAAAATGAATAGGCAGACCTGGCACTGGGCGCCCACTTTTTCTTATACAGTTAGTCGAAAAAACAGAGTATTTTACCACATTAAAATATGGGAGACAATTATATAGGCCCAAGGCAGCTTGGGAAAAGAAGGCGGGGTAAAACGAGTAGGGCTGACGTCATAAGGACGCCGACTGTGAGACACGCGACATGAAGGGATTGGGTGTGCGACTTCTGTTAGGTGAATACCGCTTGTCAGGTTAGATGCCGGTACTGGCCTTGGTACTGGGTGTCCTAAAAACTTACCTTACCTTTGTGTCATGGTGACAATTGTACCCCAAAACTTGGCCCTCGAAGGACGCGAGCTGAATTTTGTGACAAATATAAAACGCCTGACCCTTTTCTCTGTAAAGCGCCTGCTCTGTGTCATGCGCCTTGACACGTCATCGGGATTCTGGGGGGGGGGGAACTCCACCTTACCCCTTTTCTTTGTGACCCCCTTAGAATGTGCTTGCAATTTCGTTCACGTGCCTATATCGAGTATGCACGGGCCTGTCTTGTGTTTACTTATTTTGTGCCTTCTACACCTACATGTAACTTAGATTTAAGACTTTAACACCTTTCCACTTTATTATGAAATGCACTAATCCTCTTTTGTATATGACTCGGTTTAATTTTATTTGTCCCTCATGGACTTTTAAACTCTAAGCCATTTAATTGTTATCGGTTAATATGCTCCTTATGACCTTTATCCAAAAATCAAAGGGTGGTCGATATAATCAACATTGGCTCCACCTGGGGACAACACGTTCATCCTTGGACGTGTCGAAAACTTCGCAGACCATCTGTTAACCCTTCTTGTAGACACAACTCATCTGCACCTTTATTTTTCTCTTCATGATTCTTCACAACAAATGACATTAAAAACAAAGATAAAAGCGGCTAACTAATGTACAGTATAATACATCAGGCTCTCCCGGCCTGTTTCAAAACTGGAAGAAGGGTTTTAGGAATTGACCATTTACAGGGGCGTCAAGCAAGTCACCCTGCAAATTTTCCAGTTTTAAAGTGTTATTTCCTCCTTGTTCGGCAATCTTGAAGGGGCCGAACCATAATGGATCAAATTTATCATGCTTCCCCTTCTCTGCTCTTCGAATATCCCATCTAAGTACTAAGTCCCTGACCTGTATCTTTTTTTCCTTGGCGTGCTCATCAAACAGATCCTTCATCTTATCCTGATATTCGGTCAACCTCTGATTCACTTGATTTCGTGTTTCCTCCAACTCTATCAGCTGGTTCATTCTCCTGGTAATATCATTCAGATCCTCTTGGCTTTCCTGCATGAACCTTGCTACTGGTAAGGCAAATTGTATGAGAAATACCACTGCTCTCCCATATACCAATTCATATGGAGACTTCCCCGTTGATCTCTTGCTAGTAATCCTGTTTGCCCATAAAGCGAACTTTAGCTGAGAGTCCCAATTTTTCTGATTTTCGTTAATAGCTTTCTTCAGTGCTCTCACCAGAGTTTTATTAGAAGACTCTGCTAAGCCGTTTCCTTGTGGGTAATAGGCGGTGGAATGTCCAATGTGATGTTATATTACTGGCAGAAGCTGATAAACTTAGCAGATTTAAAGGCATGGGCATTGTCAGTAACAACCTTGGCCGGGCAACCAAATTTGGATATAATGTTTTTTTCCATAAAATTTATCACCACGGTATCTGTTGCATTCCTTGCAGGTATAGCCTCCACCCGCTTTGTGAAATAGTATGTGGCAGTTAGTATCCATTTGTGTTGTCCACTTGATGCAAGGTGAATTTCACCAATAAAGTCAATTCCCCATTGCTGGAACGGTTCATCTATATCTACAGGGATCATGGGTAGGGGTGCAAACTTCTGCCTTTCTGCGAATTTTTGGCACTTTTCATAGGCTCTAGCCCGAGAAAAAACATCTCCAAATAGCTTGGGCCAGAAGAAACCACATTTCAAAATTTTATGGGCAGTAGCTGTCCAGTTGTAGTGCCCTCCACAAATTCCTTCATGAAATTCTGCCATTATTTCTTCAACCTCATTCTCCATAAGGCACCGGAGGAGGATACCCGAAGGGTCTCGCTAGTATAGACGACCATTGGCAACAACGAATTTTTGTGACCTCAACCTTAGTGTTCTGTATTTAGCTTTGTCGCAGCTAGGGGGACATCTGAGAGTCAGAAGATATTCAACAATCTCCTTATACCATGGACTGAGGAGATACTTCATATGAGTCTTCTGGGTAGCTGTCTCTATCCCATGTTGTTCTTCAATATTTTATGACTCCTCGTTTGCTATCATAGAAAAATTTATGCCCAGAGCTTGGCAATTCGATTCTGACAGGATTTTAGCTAATCCCTGTCCTTTGATTAACTTGGTGGGACGTATATCCAGCTCATATTCTTGTATTTTTGCAATCCATTTCCCCCCTTTTTCCCTCACTATCTCCTTGGATCAGGATATCCTTCACGCTGCTGTGGGCACAAATGCAGTGATGGGTGACTGCAAAACATACATCTGAAATGCCTAGAGGGACTTCACCAAGGCATAAGCTTGTTTTTCTAGGATGTTGTATTTCAACTCAGCGTCACAGAGCACCTGTCTGAAGAAAGAAATAAGATGCTCATACCATTCTTCATTATTTTTCAATAAAACTCCTGTCACTGTATGGGGTGATGCAAATGAAAAGATCATAAAAGGCTTAGCATAGTCTGGTCCAGCCAGTAATGGGGCTTCTGCAAAGGTATTTTTGATTCTGCTAAAGGCCTCTCATGATTCTGAAGACCACTTCACCTCATTATTTTTCTTGAGCATGTCGGTTATATTTCGAACTATCTCTGCATAGTTTGGAATAAACCTTCTAAGAAAGTTAATGCGCCCAAGGAATACCTGAACATCTTTTTTATTTTTGGGGAAAGATATGCCGTTTATAACCTCTACCCTTTTGGGATCAATTTTCACCCCATCTTTGGTCACAATGTGCCCCAAAAGCTTGCCTTCTTCTAATGCAAACAATGACTTCTGAGGGTTGAGAGAGAGACCATACCTTCTGCAATTCTCAAAAGTCTTGCGAAAGTGCTCAATGTGCTTTGCATCATCTTTTGAAAACACAATGATATCATTGAGGTAGACCACCACAAACTTATCTTGCTCCCCAACAAAGGCAATATCCATGGCCCGTTGGAAAGTGGCTCCTGCATTTATCAGTCCGAAAGGAATCCTTGCATACATAAATGTACCCCAAGGAATGGAGAAGGCATTTTTATTTTGGTCTTCTGGGAACACATCCACTTGATTGTATCCAGAGAATCCATCCATCATTTACATCCATGAAGCTCCTACTACTTTCTGCAGAATATGATCCATCTTGGGTAGTGGGTAGTTATCCTTTAAGGACGCTCAGTTTAGGTTCCGGAAACCAACACGCAACCTTATTTCTCCATTCTTTTTCTGGACTGGGACTAGATTGGCCACCCACTCAAAGTTTCTCAATGGCACAATGATTTTTGCCTTCAATAAATTCTTGATCTCCTTTTATATGGAAGTAAGAAACAGAGGGTTAATCTGTATAAGCTTCTGTTTATGCATCTTTGCATCTCTTTTTAGAGGAATTTTATGTTGCATGATGCTGTTGTCAAAGGTTTTTAGGTCCTGATAAGACCGTGCAAACACATCCTTGTATGACTGGAATAGTTTCTGGTAGTGCTCTTTATACTCTTCCGGAACTTTCTTGGACAACTTAACAATTTTTGGATCAACATCAGTACCAAGATTCAGGTCTTCTACCTAATTTTCTTATACCATTTTATTTCGCTACAGTGGGACATCATTTTTGTCAAACAACCTCTCTAGAGGCACCAACCCTCTAGGTATAACATTTCCTTTCAGCTGTAACACTTTATGTCCAACCACTTTTTCCTCCCATTTGTTTTGGGAAAGGTCTTCGGTTTCTTCTTCTTCACAAAAATATATCTCCATGTTTGAAAATTCCCCCACTGTTTCCATCAATCTCTTTACTTGATCTTCATCCTCAAACACCTGCCAGTGCTTGATATTGTCTGGAATTGAAGGTCGATAACAAACTTCAATTTCGTATCTTAAAAGAGGGTTTTGAGGTGGAAGAAATGTACTAGCAGCCATTGCAAGGGAATCTGCCATTCTATTATGCTCTCTAGGCATAAAATGAATATTAAAAGCCAAGAAATTTTTTTCCACCAAATCCCATACCTCGTTCCTGTAGGCCCTCAGCTGCGGGTGTTTGGTCTGGCACTGATTTTTTACTTGCCTTACCACCAGTTCCAAATCTCCCAGAACTTTTAAACTCTAAATTTTCATGGTTTTGGCTCTTTGCAATCCCAATAGTAGTGCTTCATATTCGGCCACATTATTGGTGGCTTCATACTCTAACTTGAAAGATAGTGGAACCCATTGGCCTGTAGGAGAAATCAGTAGCACCCCAGCTCCATTTCCTTCTCTGGAATTTGCTCCATCAAAGTGCAGCGTCCAGACTCCTACTTCTTGATTATTTGAGGATTGTTCAGTCTTAATCTGGTAGAATGATGGCTCTTGAGCATAGTCTTGATCTTCCTCCAACATTAGACATGAGAAATCCCCTTCTTTACTATACACAGGTGAATTAGTAGAGTTATTGGCCTTTGTAACCATCTTTACAAATCTCGTCTCCCTATACAGCCTCCTTTCTTGCAATTCAAATACAGGGATAGTAGCATAAGTCAGGTCCAGTTTGATTGACCCTCCAATTTTGGTTCCCCAAGACCTTGACAACAACATCCCTAAACGAGTTGGGATATCAGCCACCACTATATCCATCACCACACTCTTGGCTGGAATTTGGGCCAAATTTACTACCAAGGCCTTGATCATTCCTAGACACTTGACCATTTTGGAGTCAAAGGAATAAAGGTCCTTGTATGGACGAGTGATTTGCAATCCCAGTCGCTCCATGACTGAAATAGGCAAGAGATTATGGGATGCTCCCGAATTCAACATGTAGTTATGTAATAAAAAATCATGAATCACTAATGACACATAAAAAGGAGGAGTAGAGGCATCTAATTCTTCAATTTGGGGGCCAAACACGACCATGGGTCTTTCTTCCTGGAGGTTGAGACTGTCTGGAACGGGCGCTGTTTCCGAGGGAAGCATAAAGGAGGAGACTTGGGACTGATAGGAATTTAGTTCTTTGTTGGAAAAATGCGAGAGGGGGTGAATCGTGTTCTGAGCATATTAATTGTTTTTTACTTTTCTCTCTCTAAAACCCATACGCTACTTTCCTTTAGTAAACTCGCGTATACACGCGGATATCCTTCATACAACTCGCGTATTAGCAGAGATCTAAATATGCAGATATTTATTAACTTAGTTATTTGCACTATTCATTCATCTGAAGTTAAGTTAACAGTAAACATGTGTAATAACAACAGAATAAACCATCACACAAAGCATCACACATGAACACCAGGATTTTTAGGTGGAAACCCAAGTCGGGAGAAAACCACCGCTGCAGTTGCTCAGCCTTCAATATTTTATTATAGAGAAAACATCTTACAACATATGTCCTGGCGCAGACTCCTACCTGACTGGTGACACCACTATGACTCGTGCTCCGGCCCTCCACAGGCTGATTTCACAGCCCACGACTCGTCTGACCTCTCTGGAAGGGAGCTCCAACCCCCTGACTCGTTTACCAGCCTCTCCTGGAAGGGAGCTACGACCCCCTGCTCTCGTTTACCAGCCTCACCTGGAAGGGAGCTACGACCCCCTGACTGAAGGCTACAACCCTCAGCACCACCTTGGACCACGTTTCATCAATTTTCACACTGGATCCAAAAAATTCAATAGAACACAACTTGCAGGCCACGTTTCATCATATTTTTAAATATTTGGACCCTCTCCATACATTTAAGCACGATCGAGCATCAACATGAGATATTAAAAACACAGCAGAGATTAGATCCGAGATATTTCATACCATATACTTCAGCAAACCTAGTTTGCATAAAGCATTTTTCCTTTCTTTGATCTCGCGTATATACGACGCTCGTCCACATCAACCAACATATACATCGCACATAAACTTCCAGCTGTGCATCTAGCTTTTTTCTTCAGAGCGTGTATATCTGGCCTTCTCTGCGGCAACTAGCGTATGGATCTTCAACCATTCTGAGCTGCATATGAGATGAATGTTGGTTGATTCAACCCTTTACTTAGATTCGCCGAGATGTTAGCCTCATCACAAATCATCTAATCACTCCATAAACAGATCTAGTAGATACAAATCCATTTCAGATCTAGATATCCCGCTTCATCATTTCTTCATAGGTGCATCATAGATTCAGATCTATCATCAAACCTTTACCCTTTCCATACAGATATACTTCATAGAGAAGTATTCATTCAAGCTGAGACATCTTGCTCTCACACTCATGATTTGCACAATGAATTTCTTCTCCTTATATAGGTTTATCCTTTTTCAATACCACGGGTCCCTTTTTCAATACCATGAGCCAAAACAATACCATGAGCGAAAACCACATCACTTCCAATGGTATCCCTGGATGGGATCATATAGGCGAACCATCATTCAATACAATGGGTCAATACCATGGTAGTTACCCCTGGTTTTACAAATTTAGAGCGCTTTTTCCCATACGCGACTTGGCACGTTATTTCCTGCGTGCATACGCTACTTCGTCTAGACAAATCCGCGTATGCCTTGAGACACACTCTTTTCATCATGTTCTAGCACATACTGACATTCCTTCCATCATTACCTTCTGTACTCATTGTATATACATCAGATTTACATCATTTAACAAGTTCATCAAGACATATTCCATCAGGGACAACTTCATCAAGTAGATTGCCATCATCTTCATCAAGTGGGTTGCCATCAAGGACAACACTCAGCATCATGGTAATAGAGCAAACATCATATCACATCAGATTTACATCATTTGCAAGTCCATCCAAGTCAAGAATAACTTCATCAGTGTATTGCCATCAAGGACAACACATGCCAACAATCTCATGTCTTCATCTTCATCAAGTGGGTTGCCATCAAGGACAAAACTCAGCATCATATTGCCAACAATATCCCCGTTTGGACTTGATGGCAACCACGATGGTGTTTGGTTACCACAACAGATAGGTGCATTAAGAATACAATGACACCATGTCACTCTCTCCATATTTGACACCATTATTTTTCTTCATTCAAACACCATGTCACTCTCCCCCTTTGACATCAAGGGCAAAGGGCGGACCAAAACCAACATACTCTCCCCCTTTTCTCCTCATGTGGAAGAAGCGTTCTGCAGATCTAATATATTACTGAAGTGACTAAGCTCCCCCTGAGTTCATGCTAAATCTTCAAACATATTTTTCAATGAAGTACAGAACTTCCTATCACCAAAGACTCATACTTACATCAAATATCCAACCAAGTGGATTTACATAAGAGACTCCACTACCCAACCAAGTGGGTTTACACAATGCAACTCAGCTACCCAACCAAGTGGGTTTACAGAATTTGACTCAGCTACCCAACCAAGTGGATTTACAAATTTGAAAAGTCCTTACATGACTGAATATTACAAATTTACATCATGGGTCCCAACAAGACCTTTTCACCAAATTACAAAAATGACCATTTAAGACCAACACCTAGAAAGTCCTCAAGAAAGAGAACATTTTTCAGAATCAACATAATGCCAACAATGCATTATACTCAGCAACGCTAATGCTCCCCCTGAATCTGTGCATCCAAGCATTCTTTTCATATGACCAAGGCTCCCCCTTAGTTTGTGCATCCAGAACACTTTCACCAACAAATCATCAAGGCATATTTATCAAAACATCAGAGATCGAAACAATATTATAAGAACTGGAACACCATCAAAGATACCAAACAGTATCAGAGATACCAATCAGTACTGCAGTTGTGTTGAAGAGAGCTGACTCCAAACAGAAAATTGTCAGCAATCAGACATACGTGGTTTTATGTGCATGAACTCGCGTATATATGCGACTATGTTTCAGGAAACTCGCGTATCCAATACCATCTTCTAAATTTTAACTAGATCTGATCCTCTGTGAGAAAAATATAGTGTTCAGCTTCTTTCTGGGATATTTGAATGCTTCCCCTGAACTACAGATAGATAGAACAGTGTAGCTGTGTCTTCAAGTGTCATCCAACGGTTGTAGCATAAGCACATTAGTAACCAAGCGTTCAGATTTTTTGCAGAATCAATACAATCTTTCCAAGAGAGATTATCATACTAGAACAACATCTTCAAATATGTGTCAAACAATCATCCATGTGGTCCAATATCATCAATATCTTCAAGATTTAACATGAAGTAACATATGTAGGCAAAAGATCTCAACCATAGTAACAAACTCTACATGATTTATTTCTGAATCAAACGACTTCCAACTCATCCATGTGTGAGCACAAAAGATACTTTTCAGTAAACAGGGATCAAAATCTCATCATAATAAACCATATACCAAGTCATCATCATTTGAGCATGAGTATCACAATAATCAAATAATAAGCAGTCATATTGCCAACAATGTAATCATTAGTATTCAACCTGCTGCTCCCCCTGAACCAGTGCTCCTTCTTAACTTGTGCAACCTGAATACGTTCATCAGTAAGTCATCAGCAACAATCTCTGCATGAACTGCCCTTATCTCTGAATTATAAGACTTTCATCTCAACAATGAATACTCTTCATCAAAAAGCAAACAAGACTCATCCACAATCTTCAACATAAGAAACCATGTATCATATCATCATTATTTAGAACTGAGAAACTAAGCTGATATTGAGTCAATAATACAGTTATTAACAGTCAGACTGATGCTCCCCCTGAACCTCTGCTCCAGATCTTCAGCTATCATATAAATTCTCTTATCATCAATGCATATGCGACTGTGTCTGCTGGAACTCGCGTGTATATGCGACTTTTGTTCATCGAACCCGCGTATGGAAAGTGAAGCATAGAAATTTTTCACATTCCTTCATCTCCCCTTGAACTTGTACCTCCTGTACATGTCTTCTTCATATCAGATGCTCTGTCAGAAATACATATAACCAGAAGAATCAAATCAACCATGAGAGTCATCATACATTTCTCCCCCTGTGATGATACATTACTAAAAATAATAATGTATCCCACATCATTCCTGCAGTAAATCAGAGAAGTAAGCTTCAGAAGCGGATGATTGCAGTAGGGTCAATATTCCCTACGTTTCTGATCGGTCCTCCATCTTTTTCCAGATTTGTTTGATCTTTCTATTTGTATGCTGGAAATTGTCCACTTTCTCAGATCTGTTCAACCTGTATTCCTTTTCTATATGTCCATATTTGTTACAAGCATAACATTTCATGTGGCCAAAGAAATAAGCATAAGAATCATAATGAGTATTTCTAATCTTCCTTCTTTTGCAATCAGTTGCTTTATGTCCATACTTGTTACATGAAAAACAATATCCCTTGAAGAAACCAGAGTACCTTTCTATGTAGGATTTGTTTGTTTGTGGCTGAAACAATCTACTTCTGCAATTTGCTGCAACATGCCCATAATTATGACATCTAAAGCATTCAACATTATTGAATGATTTCCTTTGAGAATTCATGATTGTCGGTTGATCTTTTGTTTCTTTCAACACTTCAGGTTTTGCATTGACATCCTCTGAATTTTTAGCACTTCCTTGTGCGCTAGATTCTCCTTTAACAGTTTCATGGAAACCAAGACCAAGTTTGATAGTAGGAGACCTTTGATTACTCAGAATATTTTCCAAGATATTAGTACTTTCTTGAAACCTCAAAAGTTTAATATTTTCTTCTAATTTACCTTTGAGAATGTTTACCTCAACCTCCAAGGCTTGACATTGCTTTGTCATGCTTTCTTCTTTCCTTCTTCCATCTTCTACTTGATCATTTAGATTTAGAATCTCTTCTTTCAACCCATTTCCTTGTTCTTCAAAGGTTTGTAAGAGTTCTTCATTCTTCTTCTTCGATGCTTCGAGATCTACTTTCAGAGATATGTTTTCTGCTTCAAGTCTTGCATTCTTCTTATTTGATTTATCCAGGTCTTCTTTGAGGGAAATGATTTCTGCTTCAAGTCCTTCCTTTTCAAATGATTGTAGAGGTTCCTCATTCTTCTTACTTGATGCTTCAATATTTTCTTGTAGAGGGATGATTCTGGCTTCAAGACCTTCATTCTTCCTTTTTTATTTTTCCAGATCTGTTTTTAGAGAAATGTTTTCTACTTCGAGTTCTGCAATCTTCTTCTTTGATATTTTTGGATCTTCCCTAAGAGAGATGATTTCAGCTTCAAGTCTTTCATTCTTCTTATTTGATTTTTCCAGATCCGCTTCAAGTCCTTTACTTCGATTGTATACATCATCGAACATCCTTTTTAGTCTAAATATCAAAGCTTTGGAGGCAGATTTCTTCTCATTAAATATTCTTTGTTGATCTTTGATAACTTATTCTAAGTCGATAGTACAATTTTCACTATCTTCACCCTTCTTTGTACAAATAAGAATATCAGGACCCCAATCACTATCTAATTCATCTTCTTCAATTTCTGCGATACATGTTTTCTGAGAGATCTCCTTACTTTGTGTAGCCTTCTTCTTTTGCTTCTTTGCCATGAGCACTTGTAGAGCTTGGTCAGAATCTTCTTTATCTTTACTCTTGACAGCTTCTTCTACATCCATACTGTCACTTTCACTATCATAACCTTTGCATATACAGGTAAGTGAAATACAAGAACAATGATCAATACCTGTTTCATCTCCTTCAATTTCTGCTATACATGATTTCTGAGGCATCTTCTTTCCTTGAGTAACCTTCTTCTTTTGCTTCTTTCTTATTGCGACGGATCTCCTTCAAGCGATCAAGCTTCTGCAAAAGGACCTGCTCTGATACCAATTGTTGGGAAAAATACTGAGAGGGGGGGGGGTGAATCAGTATTTACAAAAGATATTCAAAACTTTTTACTTTTTCACTCTCTAAAACCCATACGCTACTTTCCTTTATTAAACTCGCGTATATATGCGGATATCCTTCATACAACTCGCGTATTAGCAGAGATCTAAACATGCAGATATTTATTAACTTAGTTCTTTGCACTACTCATTCATCTGATGTTATGTTAACAGTAAACATGTGTAGTAACAACAGAATAAACCATCACACAAAGCATCACATATGAACACCAGGATTTTAGGTGGAAACCCAAGACGGGAGAAAACCACCGCTGCAGTTGCTCAGCCTTTAATATTTTATTATAGAGAAAACATCTGACAACATATGTGCTGGTGCAGACTCCTACCAGCACGCAGGCACCCACCTGCGCTCGTTTACCAGCCTCTCCTGGAAGGGAGCTCCAACCCCCTGACTCGTTTACCAGCCTCTCCTGGAAGGGAGCTACGCACCACATTCGCTACTGCCTCTCCTGGAAGGGAGCTACGACCCCTGATCTCGTTTACCAGCCTCACCTGGAAGGGAGCTACAACCCCCTGACTGAAGGCTACAACCCTCAGCACCACCTTGGACCACGTTTCATCAATTTTCACACTGGATCCAACAACTTCCATAGAACAACATTTGCAGGCCATGTTTCATCATATTTTCAAACTGGACCCTTTCCATACTTTTAAGCACAAACATACATCACCAACAGATACTTATCAACACAGATCAGATATTTCATACCCATATCAAAGAAACCCTAGTTTTCATATGCCATCAAGCTGCAGATATATCCGTCCACATCAACCAACGTATACATCTGCACATAAACTTCACTGCGCATACGCGCTTTTTCTTCAGAGAAGCCGCGTATATACGCGCTTCCTCTGCGGCTAACTAGCGTATGGATCTTCAACCATTACAGAGCTGCATACTTCTTTAGATCAGATATTCAGTTCAGATTCAACCCTTTACTTCAGACAGATGTTCGCCTCATCACAGATCTAATCACTCCATAAACAGATCTAGCAAATACAGATACATTTCAGATCTAGATATCTCGCTTCATCATTTCTTCATAGGTGCACCATAGATTCAGATCTATCATCAAACCTTTACCCTTTCCATACAGATATACTTCATAGAGAAGTATTCATTCAAGCTCAGACATCTTGCTCCCACACTCATGATTTGCACAATGAATTTCTTCTCCTTATATAGGTTTACCCTTTTTCAATACCATGAGCCCTTTTTTCAATACCATGAGCCAAAAAAATACCATGAGCCCAAAACTACATTACTTCCGATGGTATTCCTGGACGGGGTCATTTAGACGAATCATTACCCAATACAATGGGTCAATACCATGGTGGTTACCCTTGGTTTTGCACTTTATGAGCGCTTTTGCCCATACGCGACTTGGCACGTACTTTACCGCATGCATACGCGACTTCTCCTAGGAAAATCCGCGTATGCCTTGAGACATACTCTTTTCATCATAGATCTAGCACATATTGAATTCCTTTCTTCATTACCTTCTATACTCTCTGTAGATACATTAGATTTTCATCTTTAAACAGGTTCATCAAGACATATTCTATCAAGCACAACTTCATCAAGTAAGTTGCCATCATCTTCATCAGGTGGGTTTCCATTCAAGAACAACTCTCTACATCATATTGTCAACAAACATCATATCACATCAGATTTACATCATTTACCAAGCCCATCAGGTCAAGAATAACTTCATCGATGTATTGCCATCAAGGACAACACATGCCAACAATCACAGTCTCATCTTCATTCAGTATTGCCATCAAGGACAACACTCGCATCATATTGCCAACAACTGCTTTAATAGTTCATTCAGGGGAACAGGGATCTTGACTTTCTCAAGTTATTTTTGCAGATTAAAGGCTGAGGAGGACTTCTCTACTATACTTTATTTTGACTCTTTGTTTTCAACTAAAGGCTTCACCTCTTTCATAACAGAATTAGTATTAGGAGGAGTGACTACCTTTGAAGAGGAAGGAACTTGATCATTAGACTGTAAATATTGGTTTAGGGACCTCTTACCTTTATTAACAACCTTTTGAACCGTTGTCTCCTTTTGCACAACTATTTCTTTCTTAGGCGCTTCCTCCTCCTGATCTTGGGTATGAGTTCTTTTTCTGGAGGATCTGAGATCATATTTTTTATTGAATTGCGCTTGCATGAAATCGATGAACTGCTTACAGTAGTTGTCAATCTCTGGATCTTCAATGGCTTTAGCCTTTTCTTCTTCTTCTTGTAATGGAATCTCCATTCCATCACCTTCTTGCAAAGGAAATTCTACTTCATCACTATTTGAATAAGCAAGGTATGGATCATCTTGCTCATAAGTAGTGTCTTCAGTAGGACCATCCATCTGACCTTCCAAGTACAGTGGGTGTGGTACCTGATCTAGCTGTTCCTTCTGCTCTCTTTACAGTATTTGCAGGGGTGGATTTCTATACTGCGGATTGTAACCCCTGTTAGGAGCATTCTGGAATGTTTTAGAGGATGAATTCTTGGCTTCAAGTTCAAGCTTCACCAACTTGCTTGAAATATTCTTAATCATCTTATTCATTTCTTCAATTTTAGTTTCTATTGTTTCTCTGTCTTGGCCAGATGTAGATACTTCTTCTTTCCCTCTTCTTATGGCATCCTAATCAGGTCTCCCCTTTGATTTACCCGTGGAAGTGAAATTAGCCTCCAGCTCTAGTGCATCAGTCTGGGCATCGTCTAGGATGGCATACTTTCTTTCTCTTAGAGAGAACCAAAATTCTGAATTGAAAGCTGCTATGAACACCACTTTGGTAGCTGTCTGATGAGGTTTCATATCAGCGGGGAGGCTTAAATATAATTTTTTAAACCTCTTAATGAAATTTGGCACTCCTTCATTATGTATTTTCTTGAGTGTATTGAACTCGGTGAGACAGTGCCCATGGTCCTTTTTATCTCCCCACTTCCTGAGAAAGGAATTTTCCATCTCTTCCCAATTGGTGATGGAACGATCTGTCAAAGTCTTAAACCACTTTCTGGCTTCTCTGTCCAGGGACTGGACAAAAAAACTCAAAACCACATCCAAATGTTCAACGTTAAAGTTTTCTGCAAAGGTGCAGAAGACTTCAAGATGTTTCTGAGCTTTGATCTCATTTTCCCCATTGAAACGAGGCAATACTTTGAGGTAATCTTGAGGCATGTCATTTAAAACTTGGGGTAATTCCAGGGGGGAATATTTGTTTAACAAGAAACTTGGGATGGCCATGGGGGGTTGTGGAGGTGGTGGAAGAATTTGATGAGTGAGAGAAGGTGGTGGAAGCGAAGTATGTATAACGATTGGTATGTATTGAACAGAGGGCTGTGGTGCTGATGGGAAATTTGGGGTGTTAACAGCAGACACTTCTGTAACTTCTTTGACTTCCTCAGCTTCAGGAGTGGGATGAAGGATGTAGCGAGTGGTATCTACAGATTCAAATTCGTCTTTAACTTGGACGTTTCCCAAGGGAGGGCTATCTGAAAAGTAATCAGGGTTTCCCACAGTGGAGTTCAGACCTTGATCCTGGGCTATTTGGGAGGAGGAGGATGGAAAATCTTCCAAAGAGAATTCAGGAATTTCTATATGAATTGACTGTCTTTCCCTCCAACCCGTCTTATGTAGAATCTTCTCTAGGTTAGACACCGAATGCATCTTCGGCTGAGATGTATCTTACCTTAGATGTGGCTTTTGGGAAGTCAGGACTACAAATGGTTTTATCTTATAATTTCTTGTGGAGTCGCCAAGGTGAGAAATCTACAACTCTCAACTCTTCCTGCTCACCTATTCTGAAGAGTGAATAAAGATTTTGTCGAGGCCCAGGGATTTATCTTTTCTTCAACTTCATATCCCCGGAAACGACACCAAAAAGATGTTGTAACTCCTAGAGACAGCCTCGAGTTGTGAAAGACCAGTGCCTAAGACATCTTAATTAGCAAGGAGCATATGGTTTAACTTTGGAAGGTTGCTAAAAAGGGGGCTCTCATGCTATCAAATCTTAGTAGCTAAGTTTGGTGCAAGTGGAACCAAGATTTTCAATACTTAGAAACAACAAAGGTAATACTGTAACAACAGAAGGTGAACTCTGATATAAAACGTATCCAATGATTTTAAGACAACAACTACTACAGGGGGTTATATTATAAAGTGGTTCACAGAGGTATATAGTCATATGGTGGTCATTGGATAAGAAAAGAGGAGGATACTAACAGTAACAAGAACAAGATCCAGAAATGAATACAAACATGTACTGGGCTTATATATTGATAAGAATCCATACATGAGAATAACTTTAAAAATAAAGTCCCATTGCTGCACATATTAGAAGAATTATGGTCGAAGTGAAAGATGCAACAACATATCTTGCCTGAGCCATATTTAAAGCGCTAGACATGAAAGAATATGAATATAACTTCACAATAGAACATGTGGGCACTCGCATTCCAGAACACAGATAGAAGAGATATGGAAATGAACTAGATGAACATTTATGCTACAAAACATAAGAGTGAGTTACAGACTGTGAAACATTTAGATCAGAATCCCCAGTAGAAACAAAACTCCTTATCACCGAGACACAACGTGCTCTTCAACATTAATATCAAAATATCAACCAAAATACATACAGGTTTTCTCTATAGTCAATTCTCTTGAAAATCTGGAACCCTTTTTCCTCTTAGTTTTCTGCTTATATATAATTTACAAAAACATGAGCGGGAAGATATTTTGGGAAAATATCTTCCCCTCGTGCTAGTAAGCAGTTTGAGGTCTTAATAAAAAATAACAAAATTCATGATGAGGGATAGCGCTTCTCATTATTTACAATTAGGCTCGCAGCCATTTCAAAACAAAATATTAAAACTGTCTTAACAAGAAGTAAAATGCAAGAGTGAAATATGAATTCCACTTAGAACTTGAAAGTAAAAAGTAAAATAAAACTGAAGGCCGCTAGGGCCGAATCATGAGTTAACAATGTTCAATGGTGCGAAGAAGTTGATGCAGTTGCTAATATAGGTGGCGAAACATTTGCTGAGGAGCTAGCTAACAGGTTGGAATATTTGGTGCACCTCTGCCAAATGTCTGCTGCAGGTTCGGGCATCGACGTGAAACCTTCCACTCTCATATAGGCTTCGGTGAGGTCATCATAATTTGCAGCAACAGGAATTTTATGCTTCACTAGGTGCAGGAGGGAAAATTCCTTACTGAGGATTGAAATTATAGTTTCAGGTTTCAACTGAGTAGATTTTCTAAAGATATATCAGTTCAGTTCATCTCCTCTTTCAGATGGGCCTCGTAAGTAGGTAACGACTATAGTACGACATGGTTGGGTTCCCAACATGATGGGAGTCCGGCAGCAGTAATCTCGGCCCAATCCATCTCGAACCGTTCCAAACTGACTGCCACTTTCTCTAAGACACTTGAAGCTACTTCGAGCAGACTCTTTTTCTATTACTCTTTGACATTTCGCGGCTTCCTTGAACTTGCTCTTTATACCCTGTTTTACCATGTCCTCAGGTTTCAGTTCTTTCAGGAAAGAGATATATCTTTTTGCGCTCTGAACTCTGCTGGATGCATCAGTGTTACCCTCATGAAGCTTTCTTCTAAGATGGAGCATAGATGACTTTATTTCCTCAATGAAATTTAAAAATTCCCAATGATTTTTCACCTCCGTGATGATCTCAGCCTAGATCAATCACCTGGCATCCATGAGGGTAATGTTTCCTTTCACGTGACTGGTGAGTTCACGGATGGTTTTTTCATGTTCCACATTTTCCTTTTTCCCTTGCTCGATTTCCTTCTGCATGGCATTAATCCATTTGGAATTCTTAGCCAAGAGAGTTTCCAAGCTCATTGATTCTCTGTCGTGTTGTCGAGACCTGTTTCTCCATTTCATCATTTGTGGCCAGTGTAGTGGTTATCTGTTCAGAAAGTGAGCTAATTCCTTATGCAGCGGGTGGAACACATGTATGAGTGTCCTAGGTTATCTACAATGTGTTCATATTTTCCTGCAAAACGGCCATCTCTCCAACAATATTTTCTTTCTCTTCTTTCTCCCTAGCAAGAGAATCCACAAAGCTTGCTTTGTCCTTTTCTGCCTATACTAGTTCGGCTATCTACACATGATGGGACCCTGATATGTTTATTTTTCTCTTCAAGGCTGCAACTTTCTTCTGCAAATCCTCGATAAGGTGACCCTGGGGGTCTATCTCACCCTTTTATTTTCCTTTTATCACCCCTTGAAGAGTGCATATGTCATTCATGAATGCTCGGGAATTGATTTTCTCCTTCCTGAAATTCTCTACTACTTGGGTATGTTTACTCTGCAATTTCCTTAGAGTGATAGAGAGCCGCATAACTTCATCCTTGAGCATATCACCGAAGCACTAGAATATGTCACACTTATCGATTGCTGGCACTTGTGACATATAAATTGCTACCTCCAATGCCCTGTAGCTCTTGGTGCCAGCTTCTGGGTCCAGAACAGCCTCGACCATAGCCATGACTAATTGCTCCATATCCAAATTCATGACAGATGAAATCATGGTGTGATATTTCTCAACATATCATTCCAGCTTGGCCCGGTGCTTATCTCTGATTGCTTTATTCCTCGCCCTGCCCTCGCTTGCACCCTGAGAGCTGCTGACTGCAATGGCTTGCGAAAATTCTGAAAAACTAGAAGAGGTGGTACTATCTCACAACACCTTGATTCCTGCTCTGCCCCTATCGGGCTTCCCATATGGTATTTCCTCCTGGAGCAACAGTTCATCTCCGATAACCTCTGCTTCACTGGTCCCTGTTTTCTGCCTTTTTAAAGGAGGGGAACATTCTCCTGAAGCACCTACTTCCTCCACCTGTTCCTTACCAGCTTCTTTGGTTGAAGTGGTATCTGCCTTTTCTCCGGTCGCAGATGAATCAGTCTCCATCTACGAAAGCAAAGGCTAGTTTTCAAGATTAGCTTGCCACTCGATGAAGGGCCTTGTTTCATGCATATAAGGGGTTGATTTATTCTGCTTCCTTCTGTTAGAGATTATGCCTTTCGGATCATAGGACCAAGCTTTCCGTTGTCTAAAATCCATGTCTTGAAGCAGATTTTCCACCACAGGAAGGGCGTGCCTTGAATTAATGATGAAAGGGCCGATTTTCGTGGGAAGCTTAAGGATAAAACCCTTTTTCGTAGGGAGGAAGTGAATTTGACCAGCTTTTAGGGTTTTCCAGAGGTATTCCAAAGCATAAATCTGCCGGGAAGGAAAAATGGGCAATTGGTAGGGACAAACTTAAGCTCCGTAAACCTATATTTTAGTTTAGTTATCAAAAAGATACCAGTCCCCAGTGCTTTGGGCTTCACTATACTGTAACCATTTCCTCAGTTCAAGAAAAACCCTAGGTGGAGGAGAGTCATGAATAATGGTATAAGCTATAGACATGAAATCATTCAGGAACCTTGAGTAGCCCACCCCATTTGCCAACTGATGCATTGTGAGACTCCAGGAAAAAATTGGTCTTGGCTGAGAGTTTATTTTGTAAACCTTATCTAAACCCAAACCCTCAAACTTATTAGCATGCTGGAAGAGGAAAAGATAAAATACCATAGAAAAAAAATGAAAACGACCCGTGTTTAAGAGCTCTTGGAACTGAGTCTGAATGGTGGAGGCCAGGAAACCAAGAATATATAAAACAACCCCAGGCTAAGACATTAACCACAAAAAATCTATGCATCCTCTCGAAGTTTGCCTGAAACCTTCCACACCTAAGAGGCCGACGATAAGAGCAAGGATAGGCTGGACGTCTTCCTTGAATAAGCTTAGGGGCACTGATTCTGCAGTAGGGAGGCTTGAGGAATGAGAATCGGTTCTGGAGGTGATGAAATCGCTCTGTTGCCTCCATGGCAGCTTTGTAAATCGAGTAGTCAGCATTATTTCACTAAAGCTAACATAGTTTGAACTGGTAGGAAAACGAAGGGCTCTTTTAATGATTTTGGGAGAGAGAGTGAATATCTTGTTCCCTTGAGCTGAGAGGAACATGCATCGACATTCATCGTAAGCATCCTGGAGCCAATAGATGAGTTCGACCACTGGATATACTGGGGGGGGTTATTTGATGATACAGACCAGACAATACGACATGAAACCTGTCTCTATTTCCCATATGTCTCCTAAAAAGCTCAGGCTTGACGCTGCTAATGGGGAATGGATACCGCGGGTCACGAATGTCAGCTTGTAAATCTAAGAAAGGCTCAGGCCCTAGAATAGCTCTAGACTCGCGGGCTTGGGGAGTTTCTGGCTCTTTGTTCTTGGCTGAGACTTTACCCATGACCATCATGAAAATTTTAAAAACAAAAGGAAATTAGATGGAATGAAAGGGACGGAATACTTGCGAAGTAAGAACCTGCTTGGGAAAGTGACGCAGGGGTACTGACAACGACTAGGCAGACCTGGTACTGGGCACCCACTTTTTCTTATATAGTTAGTCAAAAAACTGGAGTATTTTGCCACAGTAAAATACGAGAGACAGTTATACAGGCCCGAGGCAGCTTGGGAAAAGAAGGCGGGGTAAAACGAGTAGGGCTGACGTCATAAGGACGCCGACTATGAGACACACAGCATGAAGGGATTAGGTGTGGGACTTTTGTGAAGTGAATACCATGTGTCGGTTAAATGCCGGTACTGGCCTTGGTACCGAGTGTCTTAAAAACTTACCTTAACTTTATGTCATGGTGACAACTGTACCCTAGAACCTGGCTCTCGAAGGACGCAAGGTGAATTTCGTGACAACTCTGAAACCCCCAACCCTTTTCTCTGTAAAGCGCTTGCTCCATGTCATGCGCCTTGACACATCATCGGGATTCCGGGGGGGGGGGGAACTCCGCCTTACCCCTTTTCTTTGTGACCCCCCCGAAATGTTCTTGCAATTTCGTTCGCGTGCGTATATGGAGTATGTGCGAGCCCATCTTGTGTTTACTTCTTTTGTGCCTTCTGCACATTTGTGTAACTTAGATTTAAGCCTTTAATGCCTTTCCACTTTATTATAAGATGCACTTATTCTCTTTTTTATATGACTCGGCTTAATTTTATTTCTCCCTCATGGACTTTGAAACTCTAAGCCATTTAATTGTTATCGGTTAATATGCTCCTTATGACCTTTATCCAAAAATCAAAGGGTGGCCGATATAATCGACAGGTACAATTTGGTGTCCCATAGACCATCATATCATATTGAAATAGTAGGTTCCTAAGAAAATTATGTTCGATCCTCTAATGTCATTTTTTGACACCCAACTCACCAAATAAGTTTCCTTCCACTCCCAGACTAATGGTCAGACATAGGTCGTCAACAAGATTATTGTGCATATTTTATGCATGTACAAATACAAGAATCCACACAAATGTGATGAGAGTCTCCCTTACATTCAACACAACTCCAGTAGAGCTCTCCACAGCTCAATTGGCCACATGCCATTTTAGGTGGCATGGTATTTCAACCATTGGGTCCCATTGATGTCACACATCCCTTTGCAACTACACAGGTCAAATGTGCACATGTTCAATCTAAAGCCAACAAAGCTACCAAGTTTATTGAATGAATTTAACATATCCACCAGAAGGTCCATGATATCATGGAAAAAGTTAATGCTAAGTAAAAACAACACCATGATCAACTCTAGGTGCCATATAAGTTTCAAGTGGGAGATAATTTTTGGTACGCATGGTCTATTTTGTGCCAATCCACCATAAACTAAAGAATATCACAAAGTTGCACTAACAATCCAAATATATTTCTAGGTTCTTTGGTAACAAACTTTAGGGAGATGTGGATCATGTTTCGACACCAGTAATATCTATCAGGGTCAATAACTCATTTAAAATCAGTAAAATAATTTTTTTCTGCACATATATCATGTTATCATTACAATATGATGGTTCTTTTGATCACCCAATGAATTTAAAGGAATCTCACACTTGTAAATTTAATCTTTCCATATCTGAACACAAATCAATCATAATTCAAAGCGCAATTTATACAAGAGAAAACATAGTATAAAATAGGGCATCCATGGATCTATTAAATAAGAAAATAAACCTATTGTCAACACACCATTATTATGGTAAAATGCACACCATTTAAAAGATTTGCAGACCACACTAAAAATACACAACTATAGAGTTTTTAGGCTGGTATGGTGGGTCCTACCAGTCCAAATTGCACCCTCTTTTAAAAGATTAAACTACAAAGAAAAAATGATCATAAGATACATAAGAGGTAAAAAGAGGAACCTGGCATTAGAAGCCTTTATATTAAATAAAAACAGTATTTTACATCAGCTGCCATATTCTCAAGGTCCTAACCAACATTATGGAATTTAGAATAACATCATCCCCCTCACACAAATAATGGTTGGTATTTTTATAAATGTTACAGTACGAATTTAGGTTATAACAAGAGACAAACACCATAAATTCTTATGTTTTACTGCATAGTGGTCTAGAGTCCCTAACACATAAACATAAAGTACCTTCTGTGGGTTCACCCAGAGAAGTACGAGGCAAGGATTTCATCATGCAGGAGATAAAAGAATTTATTGAAAAATTCAAGCAAGAAAAAGATCAAGAAGGCTTGGAGATCACCAAGGATACTATAATACAATGTGACATTGGGCCAACCAAAGTTCACATGAAGTTATCATGGTTGTGGAATAGTATACAGTCTAGCTCCAAATCCATATTATCATATGAGTTAGAGGTGAAGATGTGATATGTTGCAGAGCTTCTGATCATAGTTAAATTTATTGCGATAGAATTCAGAGTATGTCACTCCTACATCACAAATAAACTCCATGCTCAAGCTACTTATTTGTCTTTGTCTCCTTCATGAGGAATATTTTGTCTCATTAGAGTTTTCTCCTCTATAGCCACTATTTTGATGTAATTTTTTATTTTGTGAAAAAATTTAATGTAATAGAATTTAAAGAGACACATGTGGAATATGAAGATACATATTTAGAATATGAAAAGTCACATAGAAGCCCATAGGTTTTGGAAGTGAAAAATTCATGAGAATACTAAAGAGTCATTGTAATTTGTTATAAATAAGCCCTCATAACTCAAGTAAAGGGCCTAGACCTTTAGAGATTTGGCCTTGGATTCTCTAGTTGTGCATAAGGGAGAAGATCATTCTTTTGGAGAAACAAGTTGTAGTTTCATGTTCCACTATTAGAGTTAGTGTTTCATCAATGTAACAATGTACTTAGATATTTCATTAATCATCAAAAGCTCATTAGAGTTAGTGTTTCATTAATGTAAAAATATACTTAGATATTTCATTAATCATCAGAAGCTCTTGGAGCCAACATTCTTTCATGGATGTATCGTAAATGGTGTAATACTATTCTTTAGATGTTTGCGGCATATGTTATGTTATGCATACTAAAGATAATGAACTATTTCATCGATTTAGCTATGAATATTCTTGAATGGGTGTTGTTATGTGTTTGTATGGTCGTTTTTATCTTGTGAAATAATTTGCAGGTTAATCAATGAATCATCTCAATGGATCTTGTGTGTCTCTTTTAGGATAGTACTAATACTTTTCTATTAGATGTTTCTCTCTTATCTCTCTCACATGGAAGATAATTTTACACCTTACACTTGATGCCTTACAAATCTTACATACTTTTTAACCCAAATTTATGTGCATGATCTCTTGTGTATGTTTTGTAGCCAAGGAATTATTTTAAGATCACTTGCAATGGTGGCTAGACCTTATATTTGGATGGGGCTCCTATACAAAATGGTGTGAGGTCTAATTGGGACTTCATAATATTCTTCGAATTTACATCATTATTCAACAACATATGAAACTATGAACACTATTATCATAATCAATGGAACATAAAGGAACAATAGAAGAAATGAATTCACACATAGAGACAATAGGATTGGTCGGAGACCAAGGAAAAATCCACTATGGGGAAAACCATTTCAAATTATTCTTCTTATTAGATTGTCATCAAATGATTCAGAAAAATAGAGTAAAATAATCTGTATCTTTATCCATACAACTATTCAACAAAACAACTACACAATATCCATGAAATGAACCCAACAATGATTATACTTAAAATCCTAATTTTGAAGCCTGTAATGAACTACCAATTTTTGCGGTCAATTTTTGAATTCTATGGTCACTAGGCGAAATCTTCAGAAGACTAATATTTCATATTTTAGGTACTAGTCGCATGGAGGAGTCATTTGAGCGACTATAGCTTCCTAGTCATTCCCTTAATCCTTATATACGAGTGAATGGGGTCTACAACCAGAAGTTTGAAACCCCAACTCTGAGTCGCATGGATGAAGGTTTTTTCATGTGACTGAAAGGCTCCAGTTACACATATGAGATTTTGTGTAAGAAACCGTGGTTTAATCCTTCATGTTTTATTCTTGTGACTATGGCCCAAAACCATAAAACTGAGATGCGAGCTTCAAACCCTGCAATTTCACTTCAGAGCGAAATTGTTCCTCTGAGGAAGAGCCTCAAACCCATGCGAGACAAAAATCAAGATAGAAGAGTGTCTCATGATGATATCTAAATGAGGTATATGTCACTTGTATTTATAGCCTTCCAACGGGGTCCAATTTACTTTACGGCTGACCTTGTCAAATATTCACATGTGGGTTTTTCTTCAACAATACACTTTTCGTTATCTGATTAGAGTGATATTTAGGCCAATATTGGTCCTATTGAAAATAGGAATTCAATGAAATAATTATATGCATAAATTGATATTTCAAAAGTGGAATTTGACCGCAGTTTCATATTATTAACACTCCCTCTTAACTAGGGTGAATTCCACTTGCCAATATCTAACCATTGATCAACATGTCATCCTGTCATCATTTCCTATATAGTCCCAAGTATCTCATCATCACGTATCCTCACTGATCATATTAATTAATCTCTTGCTTATTCCTACTTATCTCTTGATTTTCCTTGCTCATGTGTTGAATATTCTCGAATCTAAAAGAAGAAGATTTTTTCATCTGGAGGGAGCCTAAGCTACCACCCTCTATACATCAGGCTGCTACTGATCAAAATCTCTGCTAATGGGATAATACACAAAATATCGTGGGGGAGCTACTAATACGACCCCATATAAAGTAATAGGATATCCAAACACATAGGGGAGCACATATCAATCCTAGAATCGCATCAGGGAGCTCATTCTCAACTCGAAACCATATAGGGGAGAAAATATCAACCCAATATTATTTCCTACCGATCTTCCTGTCGATGACTCTGAGCAGTCATGTGGTAGAAAAAATAAATCATAATTGACTTGGGTTGTACACCACCAAGTACACTCTCAACCTGTTGGCCAGACAAGTGGTATTCCCTGCTTCTGGGTATGATGCCAACTGGGGTATACTCGGCATAGACCAGATAGGGGAGAAACATCTCCAACACTATGGGTAGATAGGGGAGAAACATATAAAACCCTATCGGTAACAGATGGGGGTGATACCCTATTTTCCATAGTTCCCTCAACCCTAGGATCCCTATATCTCAATTCCTCACCCTAGAAGCTCAAACAAGGGAGGAAGAATTGGCTCAGTGTTCTCGATCAACGATGCCCTTTATCATATCATTGTACTAATGTATGTTAATCATCATATATCAATATTAGTTGTCTCCTATTCACATGACATCAAATCAAATATCATGTTAGAACAAAATATACATTAGATCATAAAAATGATACCATAATCATCCTCCCTCTCAAAAAGGTGCCAACCACAAGCCTAAGCTTGCCTCATACATCAACACTGTCTCAATATATGGAGGTATTTCAATCCCAACTATATATCAAATTCCCTACCAATTAGATCCCACTCTTTTTTATCACAATTTATCCATGTCATATCCATAAATTCTCACACATCTGTCCAAAAAGCTTATTTATCCCGCCTCATAGCTAGTCATGCTAGCAATCATTTCACTCATCCTCAGTCGTGCTTAAAGCTACAAAAATTATCATACAAAAACATCATGGAAGATATCTACTAAGGCAATGTTTATCAATAATAATCCCAAACATCATCAATACATCCATGTGGTCACATATCATAGGAAGAATGTCAAATATATCTCAAGCATTTCTCAATGGAAACCCTATGTGTATGAAGCGACTCAATCATGAATCTACTTATGTTCTATGTACAAAACATATTTATGTGGATGGGTGTTGGCTTGAGGGGTCCTGACCCAGGTTCAAAGTTTATGGATAAACCAACAAACCCTCCAACTACTGGCCCTTTCAATAGTGATCTACTTGTGCAGACAAAAGTCTCACCCAAAGCAGTATGGGGGGTGCTGGAACTAGGTTTCTGCACCCTAAGGGAGAAATTAATGAAGTGGTCCTCAACAAAACCCAATGTGCAACAATATGTAACAAATTCACAGAGAATGCATAGTCATTGAAAGGATAACACATAAGCGATGTTCGCCTTAGTGCAGATAAATAGAACAGAAGCAGGTCCATATCTTAATCAATGTAGATAATTAAACAGACATGTTAACCATCAATAATAATTCATAATCATTTCTGATTCCAGACTTCTGTGATCTCTATTTTGTAATAATTTTGTTTCCAGATCCATTGGATTAGGTATATTTTTCTTCATCGATGTTTCGAACCAGCTACTGAGGTTCATTATCAAGATAAAAATGAATGAGAGAAGTTGATCTCAAGTATGGGAAATAAATAGTTAAAGGTTTGGGGAGATATTTATGAGCCGACACAAATTAAATTTTTAAAAATTAATGATTTAATTTTAAGAATTAATTGTTTATAATTAAGCTTAATTTACAAATTCTTTTTCTATTATGATGTTTGTTTTAAATTATGCTATTGTTTTTATTATACCTTTATTAAGTCTTTATTAAATTGAAACCTTATTTATTATATAGTTGATTTATATTATGAGGGCTTCTTTGAATTAATATAACTTTATTAAATTGTAACTTTTTTTTACTTAAGTTATTTAATAATGAAAATCATGTGAAAATGCATTAAATATTTCAAGAAAGGGGAGATGATTATGTTATCTTAATAGGTTTTATAAGAAGGAATTTTATGAGAAATATTTAATAATGTTTTGTTATATTATGAAAGTTTTAATAAAATTAAATTTAATAGGTTGAAATTTTATTAATTAAAAGGGATGAAAATGGATAAAATTTTTTAGTTTAATTTATTAAGTTAATTATTTTAAATGCGAGTAATTTTTTAATTTTAATTTTAAATTTTTAAGGAAGGATGGTGATTTTAAGGGTAGAGGTTGAATGGAGGGGAAAAGGTTTAGGGGAAGGTTAAGGAGAGGGTTATGAATAAGGGATCTTAGGATTAGAATGAAAAAATGTTAATTATTGATATTAGGATGTTAATAGAGTTTTATTGATTAGAGAGGGGTTATTAGAAATTTTAGTTTTTAAAGGGAGTTATTTTTAGAAAATTAATGTGGGAATCCAATTCTCACTAATGTTCCATACTTCGTCGCGGTTTAGGTTATTATGATGTTTATTGCTTTCTAGAGCCTCCTTGAATTTTCTATGAAAGCAGTTATCTATTTTGGCAAGGATGCGAGAGTTTTCAATACATATGTGATGTTTAGAGTTGTAGAATGTTCAACAAAGGCAGAGGTTTTTGAGCAGTTATGTTTAATGTTTGCAGAGTGTTCTTGTATCTTGGTTTTGATTGAACGACCAATTTCTCCAATGCATGGTTTGCCACAAGAGCAAGGAACTAGATACACTCATTTTGGAATTTAGGGTCAAGGGCATCTTTAACAGATTTAAGGTTGCTACGAATCGTGTTTATAGGTTTGAAAGTCGCAAAAATGTTATTTTTATCCAAAATACTGGCAATTTTATCTGTAGTGACAAGGATATAATGTAGGTTAAATTTTCCACTAATGTTTTTATTATTTAAATTTTTATTATTAGGCTTATTCGCATTGTGGAAGGCTTTTAGGGTTTGATGTTTATTATACCCAAATCTTATGAAGACCTCCATAAGATGGGATTTTTCAGATTCTTAGTGTTCACTGTCAGAGATTCGCATGGCTCTGGTTGCTAAGGTTTTGAGGACTCTGATATTTTGGGTTGGATGATGGTGAGAGGTGGCATGGAGGTATTTTTCCATTTGAATCTTTTTTCTATACACACTGTGGGATAAGGATCCATCCAGGTTACGAAATAGGATAATGTCTAAGAAAGGAATGGAGGCATCAGTCTCAGTTTCCATGGTGAATTTGGTTGAGTCGGAAATACTGTTACGGTGATGTTTGAATATTTCTAATTTATCCTTTCCATGAGGCCAATAGAAAAACACTTCAAGGAAAAGACCCTCTAGCGGATGTTTTTAAGAAATCCCTTATAAAAATACCGTAGACATCCGTTTATAGTGGAGGTTACTAGAGGAGGTTGGTGGGTGGAGGTTTTTGTGTATGTTTTTCATTCTGTGCACTTATCATCCTAAACCGCACTGGTGCGTTCAATAAGAGAAAGCACCGGTGCACACAAAACATTGGCACACTGGACACTGTGTGCTCCGTACACACCTGCCCGGTGCCTCTTATTACTATAACGCACTGGGCTTTATAAAGAGTCTGCACTGGTGCATCATAAAACCCCGCGCCAAAACAGAAATCACCCAGTGCGGTCTTAAGAAACTGCACCAGTGCACCTATAAAACTTTGCGCATCGAAACAGGTTAAATAAAAAAAATTACAGCCCAAAAACTGCATTTTTCACTTTTCTCAGTGCTCCGTAGCTCTTAAGCACTGATGCAATTTATCCTTGTCTAAGCCACCCTGACATCGGTGCTCCCATCGCACCCATTGCACGCACTGCTGTTGTGCATTGCCCACCAATCTCCAGCTTGAATTTTTCAAAACCGTGGGAAAATTTACTTTTGCAAATTCTATAGTCAATATGCCTCCTAGACAGCCAAATGTACAGATATTTTTCTTGTTTTCCATAATTAAGCCTTTTAGCGGATTATAATTTCAAATTACCTTAAAATTAACCATTTAAAAGAAAAAAAAATTGTCACGTGGTGTGCTCGAGCCGTTCAGCTCACACCAGTTCGCGGTGTTTCCTGTAAATTTACAGGCCGCACCGCAACGGTGCTAAAGGTATCCGCACCGGTTGTAGGGTGGTACCAAAAGGCGCACCATGTTATTTTAAATTTTTAAAAAAAGTGGGGTGCGGTCGGTTACTCGGTCGCACTGTTGACCATGTGGAATAGCGGAAATATGGTGCATTGACTTAAATATCCACCCTGGGGCAGGTATTTTTGTTAGGGCACCGCATTTCTCATTTTGATAGGGTCAAAAGTGTGTCCTAGTAGAAGACCGCACTGTTGACTATGTAATGATGTCAGGAGGTCCATGCATTGATTGAACTATATGCCCCAGGGCGTAGAGTTTAGTCAACGCACCGCCCTCCCAACACGGTCCATAGTCAATGGTGTAGTCTATTATACCACCGCACTATTGACTTAAGAAGAATGCAAGGAGGGCGGTGCGCTGAAAATTTTCAGGTGCACCACCGCTGGTGCGTTGAATATTTTTTGGTGCACTGTCGCTGGTGCACAACAAAAAAAGACGCACCGGTACCAGTGCATGCCTATTTTTTGTGGCGCACTGGCTGTTTTTTTTTCCAAAAAAAATTATATATGTATATTCCTAAATACATATCTCATTTAATAAAAAAAATGCATTTAATATGTCATTAATTTAGAGACGTGAAAAGAGAGAAGAGAGGGAACAACAGTAACAACAGGAGGACTAGTATAACATGGTTTGCCTATGGGAGGCACGAGAGAGGGATAGAGATGCATACCCTCACCCTATTACAGTAGCTACCTAGGGGCTCCTAAGGCAGGTAGGCCTCCTCAAGTTTTATGAGGAGGCTACTTCCCTAAAAGGCCATGGTTTGTTTTTGAGACATCTTATCCGCAGGTGGAATGCCCACCTAAAAGCTTTCTGGGTTGGTCCTAACCAGTGGTACGTGCCCACTGAGGAGGACATATATTTCATTACAGGGCTATCGAAGAGAGGGGTGGATTTTATCTCGTTCCAAGAGGTTCCAGTTGGCTATGCAGCAGGGAGTTAGTTGGTGTACTCCCAAAGATAAATTAGTGAAGATATACTATCTCCTTCAGATTTTCAGGTCTCTGGAGGTTTGTTACATTTTTTTGCATTTGGTAGTGAGGAGGTGAGGTGCCTCTCACTTATGATTTTTACCATTTCAAACAACACGAGTGACGGGCAAAACATTAGTTGCCCGCTTCTATATTATGTTGATTATTTAGTACAGGAGCCACGAATTGTCATGTGGTCTGCCATTTTTTGCGGCAGTTCTTTACAACCTTAGATAGATGTCGTGCTCACGCACAAGGGAGGGTCAACTTCGATTTTTCTTCAAACAATTTTTGTTTATTTTTTGAGAGTTTTCCAGAGACGAGACCTACTTTTTTTTGGTAGCCTCGTAGGCCGATGTTGGAGGCACAGATGCACATGTGGGGACAGATGATGCCCAAGAGGGCTGAGAATGAGTTTTCCATGAGGATATTGCATGATGCACTAGAGTTGCTAGCCAATGTTGAAGAGCATCCCTTCATCATGGTCCCCTGTCCTTATGCTAGTATGGATTGGCGAGGGTGTGCCAACATCCACTTCATAGATGATGAGCTTCCGGATGATAGAGGCAATATTATTGTTTTATTTAAATCTATTCTAACATGTTATTTAACTTGTTTTTATTAAATTGTGTAATGAAATTATCTAATTATTGTTCTATACTTGTATATATTTTGCAGACATTGGGTCTTTTGATGACCTATAAATATAGGATTCATAATTTTGAATTGAATTATGATAGTCTTGTAAAATATGTAGATACCTTGCTTTCTGCAAGTTTTTCTCCCACATTTTGAAAAAATAAAAATAATCAAAAAATCAAAAAGAGGGTAAAAGTCCTAAAAGAAAGATCAAAGGACTTAAAAAAAATATAGACCCCAAAAGAAAAAATATGAGAATAAAACATGAAAGTGTGCAAGTCCAAATTCCACTACTTTTTAATTTTTGCAAATAAATTATGGCAGAGTGTCAATAAATTCCATAATCCATGATGAGTTAAATTGTTTAAACTTGACTTGTCATGTTTTCAATTTCCATGTTTTAGATAGTGAATAAAGATTGGTGAGAAAATGTAATCCTGAATAATCAGTAGATAGGTAGAGAATAATGAGGAGCTCATCAGTTTAATCCGAGCCCTCAGGTGAAATAAGGTAGAATTAGATAGTTTTATGCTTTCAAAAGAATAAAATGTTTCAAGGTAGCAAGCTTAAATGTGCTTGATGAAAGGAAGAAAAACCAATGTTAGAATAATGTTGGGTAGGTAGAAAGAAATGGGAAAAATCATGTAATATTCATCACCAGCAAAAATCAATAATTACCCTTCCCCTGTAAATATTCAGTATTCGATACTTCCAGTTAAAGAGGCTTAGAGCATTTCTCTGACTTCTGTTGGGACCGGACCCAAGGCTTGATGTTTGGATAGTGGAAAATGTTGAATTATTATGACAAAATCCCCTTTACCATTATTTATCCCCCATTCATACATTTAATTCATCTTCATAATTAAATAATCACTATTACTTAATGAAACCTAAAATCCCATTTAATTAACTTCCTTCATTCATAAAGAATACAAAAACCCTAAAAAAACACTCTATCCTAATTAAATTGGTGAAATGATGAAATAATAAGCTTTGCTTTTATTTATTCACTCTACTTCGTCATTTAGTGTATTTTTGTGTATTCCATCTCCCCTTGTCATATTAAATTTTATCTTATGCTATTAATTCCCTAAAAACACCTTATCCTATCTATATAATTCCCTTTATCTAAAATACCCCCTAAAACCCCACTATTATAAATATTTTAGACCAAAGATATTATCCACATGCTAAATTAAAAAACCCAAATAATGCTCCCTTTGGTCTAAAAACTAACCTTAATTAAATACCCCGCCCCCTATGGTTATTAGAACTTTCAACAGGTTTAAAAAACTATATAATAAAATAAATAGCACAAATATGTGTATTTAAGCATATCCTATGTATTTTGCAATAAAATACATTTACCCCGCTCATAGCATTTTAGCATAAGTTATGAAAAATGTTTTATCACTTTATAAGGTTGAAAAAGCTTGGAAACTCCCGCACATGCAACAATATGCCTCTTTACAAGCAAAGTCACCTTTTAAACCTAAGGTTAAGGTTAAACACCGCAAAACTTAAGCTTTTCCCTTTTCATATTATCTCCGTTATATAAAGCCCCACGCCTTATATAAAGCTAACCCAAGGTGCATACTTAACTTCACTTCACATAAATAAGCCTATCTCCGGTTCTATTAAGTAAAGCCTTATGCTTTATATGATTAACCTTCCATGTATGTTTCTTTAACCATGCTTAGATCTTGCCACCATATGTATAAATCTCGACTTTGCATATATAAAACCTTTCATAAAGCTCACATCCATAAAATTTTTAATCCACTTTAAAGCGCTAGCCCACATAGAAATTCCTCAGTCCCACCATTCCATTAGCCACACCTTCCCAAGAAAATCATGACCATTCACTTCTTTTCCATAGATCCAACGACGCAAGATCGTTGTCGCGCTCACAAACTGATCGTCTGCCCAAAGCCCAAACGAACACGAAATGGGTTGTTTTACCCATTCCGCCTCCTGCGACGTGGCATCCTCTCATAGGATCGTGTTCGTTTAAAAAAAAACTACTTACCGCCTGAGCTAAATGAAAAAACTGCTGATAGTTTCGTTTTTTGAAAATCCAAACCGCTCCTGCCAATGGATTAGACCTGCATTTAATGCATTTTATGATGATTTATATGAAAGTTTAAAACCTTTGATATATCATTTTTGATGTTTATTTGCGCATTTCAAACTGTAAAAAGCTTTGATAAACTGTGTGAGAACCCTTTGTCCCAAATTGTCGATTTATACCCACATAAAATCAAATTTGACTTCAGATTCCATATTTGAAGACCAGAAAAGCCATTCTTTGCTCCAGCAAGTTGGACCAGACCTCACATTCAGCCTTGAACCTCTAAAACCCTTTCAAGCATCAAAATACCTGCGATTTAAGGTATTTTTCATCAGATTAAAACCCTACAAAGTCAATTCTAAACTGTCCATAAGTAAAACAATCTTTTAATTAGAAGAACTCACTGAAGAATTTGCCAAAAAAATGCCCAAAATAGGCTGAACCCTGGCCAATTTTTCCCAGAAAATTTCGTGTTCGAAAAAACCACTTTGAAGAAAATCTCCTACATTTGTGACCTCTGAAGATCAATTTCAAAGACAGAAAAGGGTTTAAAGCCTACAAATATCTTAAAAACTCCTTTTTTTGCAGACCAATCTATTCAGGAAACCCTCGTTTTCTGTCTTATCCCAGTTTATATCCTCTGACAAAGAAAAACAACTCCTGCAAACAATTTAAGCTTCCAGTAGTTATTCCAAAATGACCAAAAATTAGATCACAGCTAAACCTGGAGGTTCTAAACAAGCCAAGCCTGGAGGATCCAAAACTCCTAAATATGTAACATCTAAAGCTATTAAATCTACTCCAATCCTCACTGCTAAATCCAATGTGTCATAAAATCCCCTCCAGCCACCTGTAGCTACTGTAGAAACCCTTCCATTGACTGATATGGACTACAAGATTGTTGATCCTGTTATAGAATTCAACCTTTTAGAAATACATAATTGGTGCTACGATAAATACTTAGACAAGGATGAAATACCTATTTGGGAGAATCATTTGCCCAAATATATAGTTCCATTGACCCACCTTGGACAAGATCTTGTTAGATTATGTAAAAAACATTATGACCTAGACCAAAGGGCCATTGTTAATGCTGATAGAAAAATCCTTTTTACTATCACAGTAGAGTCAATAAATCAAATGCTGCAATTACAATCTGATCCTCAATCAGTCCCCTTATCTATAGAAGTTTTGACTCAGTTGTACTTAGGCCTGGATTTCCCAAAGAAATTTATGATATTTCAAAATTTTTTGCCTAGTACCCATGTTGGCATTCCTAAAATAAACCCTCCTTATTCTAATACCAAATTTCCTAAAGGGTCTAGAGATATTATCTCAATGCTATCTTTTATACTGGGATACTTTACAGATGGATTCACTGATGAATCCATTTTAAGCTTTCTATCCACCTTATCTCCAGGCCAACCTCCAAAAATCATTTTTTATTTTTCCAGATTCATAGTAGACAGTATTCATCATCAACTGACCAAACTACCCACTAAAGGGGTTTTTAGATACTCATGCTACATGTTTAACTTATTTTTATTCTTCCAAGCTGATAATTTTCCAATTGCATTGCAAAAGATAGACTTAGAGGGAAAGCCTCTATCTATTATCTTATGGACTTCCTTGCTTAGGAAAGAGGGCAGTGAATTCACTTATATAGATTTTTCAGACCTTTTCCTGCATCCAACAATGAAAATTTTGTACAAAGAAGAGCAGCCCAGAGTCAATGAACAAATGAAAAGAATCTTGCAACTATCAGAACAGAGTAAAATGGGAGACTGGTTTCTTTATGAAAAGAATACATAGATAATAATTTTTAGATCCAACTTATTACCTTATAATTTTCCAAAATATACGAGCATGAGAATTTTTGCATTGGATTATTTAAGACAAATTCTCAATTCCGACTCTATTAACTTCTTAGCTGCCAGGAAAAAGACTCAATTCAAGCTAAAGAATCATGTTGGTCCTTTCATCATAAATAACAAAGAGGCATAAAAAGAAATCACAAAGAGACTAGCAGAGTTTAAATTTCAAGAAAATTTTCCATGGAACTATGATCCTCAAGGGATCCTGAGAAATAAGGGTAAAATGTAAACTAACACCCTTCATACATGAGCTTAAGCTAGAGATTGAGAAATTTTCCAATCAAGCAGAATGGGTGGAGAACACACTGATAGATACAACTACTGATATAGAGACAACAAGAAAGGTGGTTACGACACAAGCCCTTGAAGTTGTAAAGCAACTAGATATTTCAACCAAAATAAATAGAGAAGAAGGAGCATACACAACAGAAACAACTACATAAACTAAATTCAAAATGATTTATAATAAAAGGCTTAAATTCAGTTCAGTTGGGAAAGAAAAGGTAATTGATATTGAAGATACAAATGAGCCAGAGGTAAATAATGATGAAACTACAGTGATAGTTAATGAAACTCTTGTAGAGATTGAAAAAGAGAAAACAACAGGTAAAGATGATACTAAAATGATTGAAAAGCCACAAAATATGGAGGCATATTCCTCACAAACAAATGAGGAAAAGGATTTAGATATCAAAGAGAAATATAAGAAGATAAAATAGAAGAATGAGGAGATCAAGACTGAGATATATTCTCAATTCCTCAAGAAAAAACTAGGGAATCAAAATAGGCTACTGAAAGCTTTTGAATATTCTACAAATAAGATGATTATGTCATTTTTTCAACCAACCAATTTAGCACCAAAGAGAGTGGCAGATTATAAAAAGATGGAGTTTGAGGTAGACACTGAAAATGTTCATGAACTGGACCAAATTGAATTTCATAGACATAGTTCTGAAATGTTGTATTCAACAGTGGTAACTAAAGCAATGAGTGCTACCAAGTTACATAATACTATTCTTAATATGCAGGATCAAATGAAGTTAGACAAGGGATCTTTTTATGCAAAGGACCTAAGGATTAAAGCCTTAGAGGATTTGGTTTTACAGGTGGGATATGATCCCTCAAATATTTAAGCAGCATAATTTTTGGTAAAGAAAAAGAATGAGGATATAGCAGCCTTGAGGAAATAGCTTAAGCTTCCTCAAAGTGAGCATCCACAAACCAAAGAAATCCTTCAAGATCAAACTGAAAAAGAAGAGATGATGAAGCTCATCCTCAAATTAACTGCTCAGATCAAAGAAATGAAATCCCAAATGGACCAGCTTGTCCAAGAGAAGGAAAATTTGAAATAAACTGACACTCCTATCATTACTTCAGTTATACTAGTGATTACCACAGCAATGGCTTCGAAATTAGGAGAAAATTAGCACCAAAAGAACCACTGTAAACTGTAGTGCCAGTGATTTCAGCTACTACTTCAACCACATATTCTTCTACAACATAGGTTCAACAGACAGATGGAGCAGTTTAGATTGTAAAAGCTATGGAGGAATTGTCTTTGAAAAATAATGAAATAAACAGTCTAAAGAAGATGATTGATAACCTTGAAGCTACAATAAGTTAGCTCTGATAAATGCTAAAACCCATGAACAGAAGGCAATCAAACTTGGAGAACAAATCAAGGGCTTACAAAAGGAGCTAAATTTCAATGAACAAATTTCATTTGTAAAAAATCATCTATGGAAAAACATAATTGAAGCCATTCACACTCAATGGCCTTCAATTCAGGTTATATATGAGTAGAGAGACTTATTATTAGTAGCTCAGGCAGAGATTCAAAAGACCAGGGATGATTTAACTGATAAGCTTGCTCAGGCTTTAAAACTCATCACATTCTTGAACAGCAAGAACATGGCAGAATTGGAGGAATTATAGGTATTAGACAGAACAGAAATAATCTCACAGATTAAAAAGGTTGTAACTAAGAAGAATTTGATGAACAACCTGGAAGAGAAATGTGAATCAATGAAAATTTTCATAACAAAGTTTATGGTAAAATACACAAACTTAAGACAGAGGGGCTTGCCAGACATCCATGTTTTTAATGAAAAGCTGATGCCCAAGGATTATGATAAAAATATAAGGGAATTTTCCAAGGAGAAAGTCAACAAACCATTACCACAAGGCACTCTCACGGGAAAAGTCCTCCTTCAGCACTTTGAAGATTTTTTCTTTCTACAACACGAGATTAAACATCTCTTTATGTTCAAGCCCACC